>CAUYQU010084014.1:0-54900 GCA_963574635.1 Cheracebus regulus | reverse complement strand
ACTGGGGTCTGTTGTGGGGGACTAAGGGAGGCACAGCAGGGGGTAGGGAGTCAGGGAGAGAAAACATGGGGAGAAATGCCAGATATAGGTGATGGGGATGGAGGCAGCAAACCACATTGCCATGTATGTACCTATGCAACAATCCTGCATGTTCTTCACATGTACCCCAGAACCTAAAGTGCAATAAAGTATATATAAATATATATATACAAAAATTTTAAAAAAGAGAGTCAAAATAATGTATATCCTATGTGCCCTCAACTTTGACTTTTAATCCTCTTTATGCCAAATCCACTTGGAAGCCATAGGGTAAGGGTGTGGACTGATACAATGCACATATGCCACTGTTCTCAGGCACAGAGTAGAATTTGGCAGAGTAAATAATGGAACCAGAGGAGAAAATTAAAATGCATGGGACAATATATAGTCAATTTGGAACAACTTTCAACTAAGGCATTACAATATTTTATTTTCTCTAGTATTACAATCCCCCCAAATTTTAAAGAATTAACTTCAAAACTGCTCTGGATAATTTATCCAAGGAACATGACTTTTACTATATCATTTTATGGTACAGTTACAAATATTGCCTTATTTAATACCCAAAACAACTAGGTGGTAGTAGGTATTATTAGCACACAGTAGGTAAGCTATTTAAATATGTTGTTCTCAGCCACACAGCTAAATAATGAATGAAAGATGAACAAGTGTGAATACTATAAGCTAAATGTTCTTATTACATGCCAAGGCATTATTCTAAGCATTTTAAATGTATAAACTCATTCAATGCAAGAAGTATCTTCTGAATTACACATTGTTGTTATTATCCTCATTTTGCAGATTAGTAAACTCAGAGGAATAGTAAGTACTTTGTCCAAGGTCAAACTACTAGAGTCAGGATTCATCCTCAGGCCATTGGTGTCAAAATCTGTGTATTTTGATCAGAATTTTCATCAGTATTATACATTTGCTGAATGACTTAAGCAGGAAGTAAACAACATCACTGAAATAAATAGTATACTTGGATTCAAATGTTGTCTGTAAATTAAATAGAAAAATAGATATAGATCAGTATGGTGTGAATGGAATTTTTCTAAATTGAATGTATATTAAATTTTATGTATCCTATCAAGAGACCATTTTGAGATAATGTCAATAAAATAGAGTTTTGTCGCAAGATAATGATCTCCTGCTGTTACATAACCATGAACATGAAACCAAGTTGTTTATTTTCAAAGCAGGGAAAATCAATTCCAGAATTATGTTCTATAACTGTGATTTTAGTTCTGTTATACAAAATAATGCATGTTGATTTAATAATTTTGCCTGATGGATGTTTGAGAGAAAAAATGACAGATGTTCTTTGCACCACTGCAAGCTGGAGGCATTCTGACGGGCTTAGAAAATATACCTGTTGTATGTTTTGCCTAATCAGAAACAGTCATCCATAAAAGTGATGAGGTTGCACCCCTGTTGTAATGTGCACCTGTATGAATAAGATGATTTATGACCTGTTAAGAGTGCTGTAGTTTTTAACTTTAATCAGAGCACAGCGGTCAACTATGCAGCCATAAGGTCTAAGAGAGCAGAATGTTTATATAGTATTTAAAGACATGAACTGACAGCAAAACAACTACAGAAAGGTCTACTGTACTTAGTAATAAACATGATTCAACTTCACCAGGTAGAATTCTAGTTATTGCTTACTTGGGTCCCAGTGAAAAAACATTTCAATGTTTCACATAGCCTAGAGTATACCCAAAGACAACTAATTCCTCCCAAAAATAATAATGCATATTTGTGATGATACATTAAATAACACTGTATTTCAATATTTGTGATTGTTTGCTAAGTGGTTTCTGAATATTTATTTATGATTCATTTCATTTGTGCAACTACGCAGAGAGTGAGATAGTCCTATACTGACTTACTGAATAAACTGAGAAAGAAAGGGAAAGAAGATGAAAAAAGAAAATCAATGAAAGTGTTAGGTGTTCTGATTTATATTCCATACACTTAAATCTAGTTATCCCACAAAGCCCTTCATCCTTGCCAAATTATTTGCTTTTAAATAATATATGGCTTGCTATAGTTTGCTCTGTTTTGAACTACTAGGACATTTCCTACAATCAAAAAATGTGGCTTTAAATGTATTTTAAAGCTAAAGTACCAAACTGATTTATTAAGTGCAGATAAGTTTCAAAAAACTGGAAATATTTTATAAAACTAAACATCTTCTTGACTACAAAGTCAGGAATTAATAAGCAAGTTATAAAACTTTTGTTTATCAATTGAGTTTTAAGGGCTTATTTGCAGATCTGGAGTTAATAAATAGCATGCCTCTTGCCCACCCGATTTCTAAACAACTGAGGAATTGCACACAAGAGACAGTGAATGAATACCAAATATTCACTGATGGGGCTGATGCAAAATATTTTTTATTATATGCAAGAAAGTTGTCTTCCTGATAGCAACCTTCAAATCTTAAGAGATATACCCACATAATTACAGTAGGACAAAAACAGGACAGGTCATGCCAGGTGGAATTATCCCCTTTAAGATTTAAGAGGTGGTTGAGCAAAGCAGAAGGGGTGCAGAGGATTTTCTCTTGGACTCACTCTCAGAGAAAAGAAGAGGAAAAACTGGGCCACAAGTGTTTGGGTTTTTTTGTTTGTTTGTTTTTTCTCCATCCAAACTCATTCAAAATATAATTTATGTCACTTGCCTCTAGGCAGAGTACATAAAGAAAACATAGAAAGCCAGGATTATTATGCTATTATAGTTCCTTTCAAGGAAGAAAACATCATTTTTCTTTACCCATCACTACTCCAGCCATCTGCACCTCTACCAATATTCTCTCTACCTAAGAGAATATGATTTGCTGCATAACAAATCATTCCAAATTTTAGTGGCTTAAATCAACAGCCACTATTTCTATTTCTATTTCTATTTCTATTTCTATTTCTATTTCTATTTCTATTTACTATTTCTCACTGCTCTCCGGGCTGACTAGGAACATCTTCTGCTCATAGGGATATGTGAGGTCACTCAAGCTGAATGGGCTTGGCTGGAAGGTCAAAGAGGCCCATTTCACATCTCTGATCCTGAGTGCTGATGATGCCTGGAGTGTCTTTATTCTCTTCCAATTGGTCTCTCTCTGTCCTCATGATGTCTCATCCTCTAGGACCTTTTAAGATGGTATCCCTTCCCAGCAGAAGAGCCTGAACTCTTTACAACATGGCAACTAGGTTGCAAGAGAGCAAAAGTACAAGTTTCTAGACCTTTTAAGAGCTAATCCCAGAAATACTTGCATAATGTCACTTCTGCCAAATTCTACTGATCAAGGCAAATCACAGATCCAAATGGAGGAAAAGTAGACTCCATCTCTGGATAGAAAATGCACAAGCAGAGATGGTAGAAATTATTGGCAGCCAAACTTGCAGACAAGCTATTATTGTAAACTCCTCCAAAATTTTCCTAATTCCATTTTATACCTAATCTGCTTCCCAACCCAGCAGAGAAATATCCACCATCACAAACAATACACTGCCTATGATCCTTCTGTATCCAGGCTTTCCTTCCCTGGCTCCTTCCTTACCTCCAGTATTCTAAGTTAATTCTATTTCATCTTTAGATTTAGAGCTGGTAGGTTGATGCCAAGTTATCAAGTGCATGTGACAGCCCATTGGGAAAAATCCTTTAGTCTACTTCTCCAATCTAATGAGTATGGCACTGTGTACTAGTCTGTTTGTGCATTGCTATAAATAAATACCAGAGACTGGCTAATTTATAAAGAAAAGAGGTATAATTGGATGAAGATTCTGAAGGCTATACAAAAAGCATGATGTTGGCATCTACTCAGCTTCTGGAGAGGCCTCAGCAAATCTACAATCATGGCAGAAGTTGAAGCATGAGCAGGCACATCACATGGTCAGAGCAGAGAAGCAAGAGCAAGAAGGGGAAGTGCCACACAGTTATAAATAGTGAGATCTTGTGAGAATTCACTCATTCTCATGAGAACAGCATCAAGGGGAGAGTGCTAAACCATTCATGAAAAACCCCTGTGATCCAATCACCTCCACCAAGCCCTGCCTCCAACATTGGGCTAACAACTCAACATGAGATCTGGTGGGGACACAGATCAAAATCATATCCCACTCCATTCCTGATGTTAACATAATACTCACCTTCAGAGGGAGGGCAAGATGGATGACTAGACAAAGCCAGGTAGAATATCTTCCACTGAAGGACCAAGATGCAGATTGGCATGCTCCCGACAGATCTCCAAAGGGAAGGCACTGAGAGTGGAGACAGAAGCTGGGCTGAAGGGGAAGAAGAGAAAACTAAGCACTCTGCACAGGGCTAACACACATCAATAGTCATACCCGGCCCATAACAGCTCCAGGGGAATGAGTGAGTTGAACTAACAAGGAACTACCTGCTCTCACCACAGGCCTGTGGAACCTCAGAAGGAGGAGATCCATTGACCACCATGGACACTCAAGTTGGCAGAGAGAGCTGCTTAGGAAGTAGTAGGGCCAGAAAGCCACCTGATATGGAGCCCAGAAGGTTTGGTGGGGGATCATCACTAGCATAGCATGGCCAGGGATGGGATGGTCATCCACCTAGGCTTGACTTGCTTCCATAGGAGATGTGATGTTTAATATTGAGTGTCACCTTGATTGGATCGAGGATGCAAAGTATTGTTTCTCGTTCTGTCTGTGAGGGTGTTGCCAGAGGAGATTAACATTTAAGTCAGTAAACTGGGAGATGTAGACCCACACTCAATCTGGGTGGACACCATCCAATCAGCTACCAGCGCAGCTCAGATAAAAGCAGGCAGAGGACTAGACTTGCTGAGTATTGTAGCCTCCATCTTTTTCCCATGCTGAATGCTTCCTGTCCTTGAAAACTTCACTCCAATTTCTTCAGCTTTTGGATTCTTGAACCTACACCAGTGGTTTGCCAAGGGCTGTGACATTTTCGGTCAAATACTGAAGGCTGTGTGGTCAGCTTTCCCTACACTGAGGTTTTGGGACTTGGACTGGCTTCCTGGCTCCTCAACTTGCAGGTGGCATATTGTGGACTTCACCTTGTGATTATGTGAGTCAATACTCCTTAATAAACTCCCTTTAATATACACATCTATCCTATTAGTCCTGTTCTCTAGAGAACCTTGACTAATAAAGGAGACTTTAGCCCTAGGGGAACTGTTAGACCTAATCTCTGAAGGGCAGACTTGCTCGTCAGATGAGCCTGGTACAACCTACACACCTCTTTGTCTGCTCACTTCTCCCAGGGTCCTAGCTTAGTCATGCCTGCTTGCAGCGCAGTCTCAAGTGCCCTAGGGGTCCACACCATAGCTTCTGCACTGGTGGATCATGCCTGACCAGTGGAGAGATCCAATGTGGTGGTCCCTACAGCCACACACCAACTCACTCACTCACACCCCATAGAGGTGCTTCCCCAGAGCCCACAGCAACTCCCCACATGGCTTTGCTGGCTTGTGTCTGCACAGACAGTGATATGGTTAGGTTTTGTGTCCCAACCCAAATCTCATTTGAATTATAATCCTCATAATTCCAAAGTGTCAAGGGAGAGACTAGGTGGAGGTAATTAAATCTTGGGGGGTGGTTTTCCCCATGCTGTTTCCATGATAGTGAGTGAGTTCTCATGAGATCTGAAAGGCTCTTCCCCCTTCCTTCTGCATTTCTCCTTCCTACCTCCTTGTGAATAAGGTGCCCTGTTTTGTCCTCACCTTCTGCCATGATTGTAAGTATTGTGAAGCCTCCACAGCCGTGCTGAACTGTGAGTCAATTAAACTTCTTTCCTTTATAAATTACCCAGTGTCAGGAAGTTCTTTATAGCAGTATGAAAATGGACTAATACAGGCAGGTTTTGCTTTCCTTGCCCCATCAGCATGGAGGAGTTCAGTTTGAACCCTCCCCTGCTGATGGCCATTGCAGATGGAGTCTAGATCAGCAGAGCCAGCAAGCCCTGATCCACTGGTGCCCCAGCCTTGTGCTAACACTGCACAGAGAACAATATATCCTCCTTGGCCCTGTGCAATCACTCCTGTTTGTGAGGTAGAGAAAAAGCACCTAGTCCTGTACCCAGCAGTGCAACACCTTAAGCTAATACCACCTCCAGCATGACCATATGCACATTCACCAGCAGAATCCCACATGCTACCCAAGCTACAATGTTGCTGCCATTGTGGTGAATGTCTGCAGGGAGACAGGCACTCAGCACCCACTAGCATTCTGCTGCAGTTGCTGAACCTCGGCCTCTGTAATGCACTGGATTCCAACTCTCAAGGAGACAGAAAACAAAATCAGAGTCCTATATAAGTCCCCCACAGTGAAAGCACATAGTCCAGGAGTTAGAAGCTGAGCATTGGCACCCTACGATCTCCTAAAAATGGAGCCAGTTGGTTGAATTCACCTTATACCACAATCAAATCCTCAACATCATCAAATAGGATAAAAGAAAAAAAATACATCTAACAGCAACTTCAAAGACTGAAGAAAGATAAGCCCACAAAGATGAGAAAAAAAATCAGTTCAAACTAAAAACTAAAAACTCAAAAAGCCAGAGTGGCTTCTTTCTACCAAATGACTGCATCACCTCTCCAGCAAGGGTTCTGAGCTGGGCTGAGATGGCTTTAGAAAAGACAGAAAGAGAATTCAGAATATGGATAGGAATAAAGATAATTGAACTACAGGAGTACTTTAAAACCCAATCCAAGGAAGTTAAATATCCGGATGAAACAAGGCAGAAGCTGACAGACAAAATAGAATGTATAAAAATGAATGTAACTCACCTGATAGAGCTGACTAACACACTGTAAGAATTTCATGTGGCAATCACAAGCATTAATAGCAGAATAGACCAAGCAGATGAAAGAATATCAGAGCCTGGAGATTGGCTTTCTGGAATAGCACAGTCAGACAAGAATAGAGAAAAAAAGAATAAAAAGAAGCAAACAAAACCCTCAAGAAATGTGGGATTATGTAAAGAGATCAAATCTACAACTCACTGGTGTCCATGAAAGAGATGATGAGAATGGACCAAGTTGGAAAATATATTTCAGGATATCATCCATGAGAATTTCCTCAACATACCTAGAAAAGACAACATTCAAATTCAGTGAATGCAGAGGACCCCAGTATGACACTTCACAGGAAAATCATCTGCAAGACACATAATCATCAAATTTGCTAAGGAAGAAATAGAAGAACACATGTTAAAGGCAGCCATAGAGAAAAGTCAGGCCACCTAAAATACATCAGACCAACAGGGGACCTCTCAGCAGAAATCCTACAAGTCAGAAGAGATTAGGGGCTAATATTCAGCATTCTTAAAGAAAAGAAACTCAAACCCAGAATTTCATATATGGCCAAATCAAGCCTCATAGGAGGAGAAATAAGATCCTTTGCAGACAAGAAAATGCTGAGGGAACTCATTACCACCAAACCTGCCTTACAGGGGCTCCTGAAGAAAGCACTAAATATGGAAAGGAAAGACCATAACCAGGCACGACAAAAACACACTCAGGTACACAGACCAGTGACACTATAGAGAAACCACACAAACAAGTTTTCAAAATAACTAGTTAACATCAAGATAATGGGATCAAATCCACATATATCAATACTAACCTCAAACGTAAATTGGCTAAATGCTCCAATCAAAAGGCACAGTATGACAATGTGGATAAATAATCAAGATCCATTCTCACATGCAATAACACACATAGGCTCAAAATAAAAGAATGGATTAAAATCTGCCAAGAAAATATAAAACAGAAAAAAACACAAGGGTTGTAATCCTAGTTTGTGTGACAAAACAGACCTCAAACCAACAAATATCAAAAAAGACAAAGAAGGATATTACATAATGGTAAAGGTTTCAATTCAACAAGGAGATCTAACTATTGTAAATATATATGCAATGAACACAGGAGCACCCAGATTTACAAAGCAAGTTCTTAGAGACCTAGAGACCTTCAAAGAGGCTTAGACTCCCACACAATAATAGTAGAAGACTTTAATACCCAACTGACACTTCACAGATCATCAAGACAGAAAATTAGCAAAGATATTCAGGACCTAAACTCAGCATTGGATCAAAGGGACCTGATAGGTACCTATGTGTCTATAGAACTCTCCACCCAAAACCAACAGAATATATATTCTTATCACCACATGGAACTTACTTCAAAATGGATCACATAATCAAAAGTAAAATACTCCTCAGCAAATGCAAAAGAGCAAAAATCATAACAAACAGAATCTCAGACCATAACACAAACAAATTCAAAATCAAGACTAAGAAATTCCCTCAAAACTGTACAAGTAAATGGAAATTGAATAACCTGCTCCTGAAAGACTTTTGGATAAATAATGAAATTAAGGCAGAAATCAAGAATTTCTTTAAAATGAATGAGAACAAAGATACAACACAGCAGTGTCTCCGGAACACAGCTAAGGCAGTGTTAGGAGGAAAATTTATAGCACTACATGCCCACATCAAAAAGTTAGAAAAATTTAACAAGCCTAACATTACAAGTAAAAGAACTAGAGAACAAAGACTAAACAAATCCCAAAGGTAGCAGAAGACAAATAAGCAAAATCAGAGCTGACATGGAGATTTTGACACACACAAAAAAACAAAAAATTAACAAATCAAGGAGATTTTTTAAAAAAATAACAAAATAAAATTAATAAAATAGAGAGGCAGCTAGCTAGACTAATAAATAAGAAAGCAGAGAAAATTCAAATAAACACAATCAGAAATGACAAGGAGGATATTACCACTGACCCAATAGAAATACAAACAACCATGAGAGAATATTATGAACACCTCCATGCACATAAAACCCATAAAAAAATGGATAAATCCCTGTTCACATACACCCTCCCAGTACTGAAACAGGAAGAAATTGAATCCTTGAACAGACTAATAATGAGCTCTGAAATGGAAGCAGTAATAAATAGCCTACAAACCAAAAAAAAAAAAAAAAAAAAAAGCCCCGGACCAGAGAGATTCACAGCTGAGTTCTACCAGATGTACAGAGAAGAGCTGGTACTACGCCTGCTTAAACTATTTCAAAAAAAAATTTGAGGCTTTAAGGACTTCTTCCTAACTCATTTTGTGAGGCCAGCATCATCCTTACACCAAAACCCAGCAGATATACAACAAACAATGAAAACTTTGGGCTAATATTCTTGATGAACATCCATGTAAGAATCCTCAACAAAATTCTTGCAAACAGAATCCAGTTTCACATCAAAAAACTTGTCCACCACAATCAAGTAGGCTTTATTCCTGGGATGGAAGGTTTTTTCAACGTACACAAATCAATAAATGTGATTTATCACATAAAAAGAACTAATGACAAAAACTACATGATTGTCGCAATCGATGCAGAAAAAGCTTTTGATAAAATTTCACATCTCTTTATATTAAAAACTCTCAATAAACTAGGCATTGAAGGAACATACCTCAAAATAATAAGAGCTATCTATGACAAACCCAAAGTCAACCTCATACTGTACAGGCAAAAGCTAGAAGCATTTCCCCTTAAAAACTGGCACAAGACAAGAATGTTATCTCTCCCCACTCCTATTTGACACAGTATTGGAAATACTGGCCAGGGCAATAAGGCAAGAGAAAGAAAGAAAGCACATCCAATAGGAAGAGAGGAAGTCAAACTACCCATGTTTGCAGATGACATAATACTATATGTAGAAAACTCCACAATCTCAGCTCAAAAGCTTCTTAAGCTGATAAACAACTTCTTCAGAGTCTCAGGATACAAAATCCTGTGGAAAATCACTAAAATTACTATACACAAACAACAGTCAAGAGCCAAATCAGGATTGCAATTGTATTCACAATTGTCATAAAACCAATAAAATATCTAGAAATAAAATTAACCAGGGAGGTGAAAGTTCTCTGCAAGGAGAACTACAAAGCACTCTTCAACAAAATGAGAGATAATATCAAAAAAATGGAAAATATTTATAAGAAGAATCAATATTGTTAAAATATCCATAATGCACAAAGCAATATAGAGAGTCAATGAGATTCCTATTAAACTACTATTGATACTGAGTCATTCAATTCTACCAGATGTACAAAGAATAACTTTGAGAGAGTCAATGCTATTCCTCTTAAACTACTATTGACACTGAGTCATTCAATTCTACCAGATGTACAAAGAAGAACTGGGACTGAAACTATTCCAAAAAATTGAGGAGTAGGAACTCCTCTCTAACTCATTTCATGAGGTCAACATCATCCTGATACCAAAACCCGGCAGAGATATAGCCAAAAAAAAAAGAAGAAGAAAGAAAAGCTCCAGGCCAATGTGGATAGCATGCTCATAGATAGGAAGTATCAACATAGTTAAAATGGCCATACCACCAAAAGCAATTATTGGAGTCAATGCTATTCCTGTTAAACTACCATTGACACTTTTCACAGGGCTAGAAATAAAAACTATTTTAAAATTCATGTAAGACAAAAACAGAGCTGAATAGCCATGGCAATCCTAAGCAAAAAGAACAAAGCTGAAGATATGATGCTACCCAACTACAAACTATACCGCAAGGCTACAGTAACCAAAACAGCATGGTACTGGTACAAAAATAGACACATAGAATAGAATTGAGTACCCAGAAATAAAGCCACACACCCACAACGATCTGATCTTTGACAAACCTGACAAAAACAGGCAATGGCTATTTTATAAATGGTGCTAGGATTGGACTCTTTCCTTAAACCGTATACAAAATTTAACTCAAGATGGATGTATTAGTCTGTTCTCACACTGCTATAAAGAATTACCTGAGGCCAGGTAATTTATTTTAAAAAGAGGTTAAATTGGCCACTGTTCTACAGGCTATACAGGAAGCATGGCTGGAGAGCCCTCAGGAAACTTACTATCATGGCGGAAAGCAAAGGGGGAGCAAGCACATCTTCACAAGGTCAGCAGTAGAGAGAGCAAAGGGCCACATACATTTAAACAACTAGATCTTGTGAGAACTCACTATCATGAGAACACCAAGGGGGAAATCTGCCTTCATGATTCAATCACCTTCCACCAGGTCTCTCCACTAACATTAGGGATTACAATTCAACATGAGATTTAGGCAGGTACACAGAACCAAACCATATCAATGGATTAAAGTCTTAAATGTAAAACCCAATACTATACAAACTCTGGAAGACATCCTGGGCAATACTATTCTAGATATAGGAACAGGCAAGGATTGCAAGATGAAAAATAACTGATAGGTACTAGGCTTAATACCTGATTGACAAAATAATTTGTACTGCAAACCCCCATGACACAAGTTTACCTATATAACAAACCTCCACATACAATCCTAAAATTAAAAGGTTAAAAAAATCATCTTCAGCTGACTATAATTCATTATTCTCAATAGATTACTTAGAAAAACAAACAAAATATTTTATTTCAACCTGGAACATAATCTTTTCAGGTAAATTTACCAGTGAATACATTTTGAGTTCTTTAGGAATAAATTAGGAGATAGGTTGAATCTTCAATTTTAATATTTATATTTTTTAAGATAGTACTGTGACTACTATTACCTCTTAAAAATATAGTTACACTGAATTATTTCATTCCTAAGCTCAAGTTGGCAGCCATTAAGTACACAGAATTTTACTGCTTAAAACTCAAGTCAAAACTAACTTGAAAGCAATGCCAGTGCATGCCACACAGGAGGCCAGGTTCCATGAAAGTTTGACAGCCATACAGAGTGCTTATGGCAGATATTATTTTTCATTCTGTCTATAAAACTCTCAAGTTCACAATTCTTATTTTTTAAGAAAATTAAGAGAAAATTGGCACATAAAAGCAGAGGGGCCGAAACCTAAACAATGAAAACAGTTAAACTAACATAAAGCCAATGGACACTAAAACCTGATAAAATTACATTTTTATTGAATATGAAATTAATTAGTAGGCTGTGTGGCTGAATCTGCTATACAGCTTGACAGTAATACTGCTGTTGCTGCTTGCAGTAAAATCAAGAAACCAGCACACTATAATGGGAAGAAAATGCTGAAGTGAACAGCTTTGACTTCCATAGCCTGGCCCTCTGATACCTGTCCCAGATTCTTGGTGCTAAATCATGTTTTCTCTGTGTTTAAGGTTTCAAGTGGCTGCATCTAATCTCCAACTTGGAACTTAGTATTCTCATGGTCAACTACATCAGTGATCTGTGCAAAGCAAAAATTGAGTAGATGATGCCCTCTGTTTGACTCTATTTGTTTTCTGGGGCTTTCATAACAAAGTGTCATGAACTGGGTGGCTTAAACAGTGGAAATTTATTGTGTCACAGTTTTAGAGACTACAAGTCTGAAATCAGTGTCAGCAGGGTTTTTACCTTTTAAGGGCTGGAAGGGGAGAATCTGCTCCATGGCTATGTCTGAGTTTCTGGTATTCTCAATTCTTCCTTGGCTTGAAGATGGCTTTATTTTCCTCTGTGTCATTGCATCATTTTCCATCTATACATGTCTCTTTCTGTGTTTAAATTTTTCCATTGTATAAGTAAAGTCATATTGGATTAGAGCCCACCCTAATGGTTTTATTTCATCTTGGTCATATGCCAAAGCCCTATTTCCACATAAGGTCACATTCACAGGTACTAATAGTTAGAACTTTAACATCTTTGGGATAACACAGTTTACACTATAACCATCATGAGTTTGCAGAAAGTCTAAACTCCTAAATAGCATAGAGCAGGCTGTCATGATCTGCCCTGGATTTTTCTTCTTCTCCTTATATTGCACATGCCCTTCATTTCAATCTATGCTGCAGATTATTGAGCAAGTGATACTATTATTGCTCTGATTATACACGACACTCTTTATGTTAGTGTCTCCTTTTAGTTGAGGGCTATTTCTAGGCCAGTTTACTTTAAAAAATAAAAATGATTTCTTTGTTGCCTCCATAACTGCAATCTCTCCAAGTCTCTGTATGAAATAACCTATTAAGTGTGTGAATAGAACACAATATTTCACCTTCTCAAGCTTCCCATTTGTATGAAAACTCAATCCATGTTTCCCACGAATTACCACATGTTCAGATCCTGCTCCGTATGTTCATTGTAGAAAAGATTATTTTGTACATGTCCCTGACCTCTTGCTCATCATCAATAAGGATTTTTACTCAAGAATTGAAAGCATCATGTTGATGTAAGTTTGAAGACACTGGCTCTTGAGCTACCAGCTGCCATATTCTTTCTATATAGAGAAGGAGTTGGGAGACTATGTATGATTCACAGGCCAACTCTAGCTGAATGTCTAGTTTTGCATAGTCCATGAACTAGAGTGGTTTGTATATACTTGAATTAATGATAATAAAAAATTATCTTAAGTAATAATTATATAAAACTATAATTGCAATATCCATAAAGTTTCATTGAAAGACACTTAGTTTTCAGTGATACATTTTTTGTGGTTGATTTCATGCTACAACAACAAAGTTGGGTAGTTACAACAGAGACTATATGACTTGCAAGGCCTCAGATATTTATTATCTATCCTTTTTACAAAAATACCTTGATTACCCCTCTATAAAGTAATAAAACAAACTAGAACTATGAAAAGAGTGAGACAAAGGAAGAACAAGATAGAGACCTAGAGTAAAGGAGAGCAAGAGAGATGAAGCATATATGCAGATAAGAGTATGGGAGACAGCCAGGCGCGGTGGCTCATGCCTATAATCCCAGCACTTTGGGAGGCCAAGGCGGGTGGGTCATGAGGTCAAGAGATCGAGACCATCCTGGTCAACATAGTGAAACCCCGCCTCTACTAAAAATACAAAAATTAGCTGAGCATGGTGGTGCGTGCCTGTAGTCCGAGCTACTCAGGAGGCTGAGGCAGGAGAATTGCTTGGACCCAGGAGGTGGAGGTTGCAGCGAGCCAAGATCACACCATTGCACTCCAGCCTGGGTAACAAGAGCAAAACTCTATCTCAAAAAAAAAAAAAAAGAGTATGGGAGACACTGAATTCTAAAAATATCTGATTCCTACTGTACTGCAGGTTCAGCAACAATTACAATCTTGAATTCTTTGAGACATACCATATAAATTATAAAAACCATTTTTGTTGATTGCCTTTAATGGCACTATTAATAGTGACTCTACCAATATACCTGTCTTTCTCCTTATAGCTGTCTATAAGCTCCTTGAGAGTAGCTACTATCTTATTTAATATATTACTTTAGTATACTATCTAAGTTACTAAACAGAAACTAATTGAATTAATAAACACAAAATAAATATATGTTGGTTAAATTATACTAAAAGTGGGAGAGGGTATGGATGGAAAAAAGTTAGATTGTTTCTGAAGCATCACTTTCTTTAAAATGTGCTATGAGGTGTTCAGTAAGATTACTTATAGGGTTCTCTAAATTAATCGAGTTTCTCATCAAATAAAAAACAATACAGATTTATCATTGTTAACCAATCAAAATGAATTCCTGCTAATAGCAGTGGCATTGTGATGAGTCCTGGTAACAGTCTGGTTCTTGCTGTGCTTTTTTGTAAAGTCTAAGTTTGGCCCATTCTGCATTCTACATGAAATCTAAGTTATTCTTCCTCCACCTTCTTCCTATATCAGCCTCTCCGTGATTCACATAGGCCCTATCATAAACATCCTGTACAAGAGAGAGGTTGGATACAGTATTCTCACCATCATTCCAAGCTTGTGGGTTTTGGACATGAAGTTGTCAGTACTAGTGTAACCGGGTTTTTTCTTGGGTGCTGGTAAGGCACAGCTCCCCCAAGAGAATGCTGTGGGTTCTTGGTCTCCAATCTTTTAAAGAACAAGCTATGCGACCACTGCAGGTGAGCCTCACGCTCATAAAAGTAAATATCGGACCCAAGAAGTGTTGCAGAAAGGTGACTTTATTTAGGTAGTGAAAAGAGAAGAGAGAGATTTCCACAAAGAGTGTGGAAGGGAATTCTAGAGGGGAAATCCCAGCAGGGAAAAAGAAAGTTCCCACCATGTGGGAGGGGATTCCAGAGAGCTGGAAATCTGGTGTGGGTGAAGGCGCAGGGGAATTTATCCTGGGAGACCTTCCCAAGTTCCTCTGGCCAATGAAAGGAGTACCTTTGAACTTCCGCCGGAGTGACTGACTTTTAGTTTCTTCCCGTGGCCGTGAAATTCAAACATAAACCGTTAAATCTCCCGGAGAGAGACGGGAGGGGTCATGGTGCAGGGAAATTCTTGCCCTTAAAACTTCGCCCCCTTGTGGACGCGGAAAGAGAACACATTCCCTCACTTGTAACACTTTTACGGAGAAAGAACTACAAGCTAAGAGTCAATTTTATTTCCATTGGCAGAAAGAACTTTAAGCACTTAAAAGAGCATCCCAAACTCATTTACCTATGAAATGTTACCTATGGAATTATGTAAAGTTTATAAAAATACCTTCCACTCAATTGCAAAGTATAATGTTGCTATCGCAAAACTCTGGATACTAATACCAAGCTAATTAAGACTAGCTTAAATGAATCAGTCATTATAGAAAGTATACAGATGATTACACCCCAAGCCCTAGTGTAACTAAAATCAAGGTCAGAATCTACTGAGATTGGCTGCTGAATTTTGTGTGACTGGTTAACTCTCGTGAAGCTTTGCATGAACATTCTGGGTATGGGCTTTGAAGTGAAACAAAAATATCAGTCTTTGAAACTCAGTATATGCTCTAGCCATGTAAACTTGAAAAGTATATAATTTCACCTAGCCTTAAGTTTCTCATCTCTAAAACGGGATGATAATACCAACAACATAGAATTAACGGTAGATGGCAATAAAGCAATCAGCAAAATTTTTGGCACAGATTAATTAAAATGTGACAAATACACAAGGGTACAGAGAGTCTGAGCCCTCAAAACTCATACTCTGTTTTGATCATAAATGTTTCTAAATTTATTATTACTATAATGCATTCTTTTATTCATTTGTGATTACAAAAGCTATGATGAGATTAATAGTTTTACTTGAGTATGGCTTTATCATCCCACTAGACCCAGTAATCAAAAAATAAAGTTCAATAAACAGGAAATAGTATGATACTGTAAAGAAAGAAATGGAGATAATACCCTGTGTCACAGGAATAGTTTGGAAATTTTGAGATATATAGTCTATTGAAGGAAAATTTGAGATATATAGTCTATTGAAGAGATGTGGGTCATGATAGGTCACTTTAATAACATCAGTGTTACTGCATGGCCATGAGTTGTAGGACAAATAGGTGTAAGCACAAGAAGACAGATCTAAGGCTAGTGTGTAATAGTCAATGTCATCAGTGGATTGAATATATTTCCTCAATAGGTAATGAGATCTCTGACAACGTGGATATTGGCAACCAGTTGAGCAAATCATTATAGAAGGAATTCAATAAAATGTCAGAGAGCAGATTGGACTATTAGACCATATGTCTGTCCTGTAAGTTCCATTTCAACCCTGAAATTTGATCTCTCTCTATAATAAGCTCTATAAGGCTGCTCTCAATTGGATGTTTGAGAAATAGATCACACACACAGACATGCAGAGAGACAGAGAGAGAGAGAAAATCTCCCATTCATCCCTGAGAATATTTAGTTCTCTTTGCTAACCACATAGTTAGAGACTACATAAAATAGCCTTGTAAAATAAAACATTTAAATTCAGTGTTGTTCTACAGTAAATTTGTGGGAAGTCATGAGGAATCTTGACATGTTCCACAAATCGGTTCTACTGGCTTCTTATTAACTAGGTCAGATATCCTCACTGCATAATGCTGCTGTCCCAAAAGTTTGGAGAACATTTTATCGCCTCACACTAGTTTCTTCTCAGTGATCCTCTACTTGTTATTTGGTTTTGTTAGGAATATGCCTAAACAGAGTAATGAAAATAATCAAGTTTATTTCCCAAATCTGGTGTGTTCATATGTTGAGTTCTGTTCAAATGGACTTTGGCACTACCTGTCCTGTTTCTCTTTAGCTCTCTGAGGCAGAAACGGAGAAAGTTCTGTCCCTTCTCAGTTTGCTACAGAAAATGGATTCAGTTTCTACTCTCAGTTTTCTGTGGAAAACGCTTGCTCAAAACAGAAACACATACTACAGAATCACATTTGGGGGAAGAAATTATATAATTACATAAAGACAGGGCAGTCCTCCTAATTATGTACCTGGTTTTCATTAATAATGGAAAGTTTAGCAGATTAATTTGGAGTCTGTTAACATTTCTCAAAAAACATGTGTAAGCTTAGCCCAGCCTACAGATTTCTCAAAGTAAAGAAATATGCTGCAGATATTTTCACTTTTAGACAAAGAAAATCATTTGCAACTTTTAACTGACCCTTTTCTAGCCACCACAATATACTGAAAACTCAACAGTTCCAAATACAAACTTTTTTCTTTACTTATTGACCAAAATTATAAAATTGTCTTTTTAACGAATAAATAAAAATGTACCTCTTGATATATAGATACAATTTCAGAAGACATACTTTCTATAAGTGCAAAGCCAATGTAGTGAGGCCAAGGACTGCACTTTCCTTCTCACATTAAGAATTAAGGTAAAAGTTCATACGGTACCACAAGAATTTCTCAGGCATTTTTTTCAGAGCCATTTACTTTCTTACAGCAGCTCTGTTCTTGATGCTCTTTTCTTCCCATGTACCATCAGTCTCCTGTGCTTCATCTCACCAGCTTTCAACATTGTAAGTTAATATGACAAGGGTTAAAGATCATGGAAGCCACAAAATCTGGCTTGAAACCTTAGCTGATGGATAGTCTTTGAGGTTCTCATAAGTGAAAAGTCTTATAAGCCCTTGGAGAAGAAATCATTCAAAAACAACTTTCCCGGATCTTTTACAACCCAGCAAAACAAAGAAGAAACTTTTCTTTCTATGAAATAACTGAAAATTAAAGTTCAGGTAAAGAAAGTATTCCATCTATTGGCAATTATTACACTACACTGACAATATTTGGAAATTGCTTGTCCTAGTAAGAGAAAGTAACATCATTTAAGCATTAGCAAATTATTATAAATTCTTTATGATTGTAATATGGTACACTGTCATGTCCTTTTATTTTAAAAAACAACCATCACAAAATCTGATTAAGCTTAAGGAATGTTAGCTTTGTCTAAAACGCCACCTATTTCAAAAAATTCCCTAGTATACATGGAGAGAAATGCCAGATATAGATGATGTGGAGGAAGGCAGCAAACCACACTGCCATGTGTGTACCTGTGCAACAATCTTACCTGTTCTTCACATGTACCCCAAAACCTAAAATGCAATTAAAAAAAATCCCCAGTATACCTCATATTGTAGATTTTAATATTATATATACATGTTTTATTTTTTATTTATGTAGGTACACAGTATATGTATACATTTATGAGGTACATGAGACTTTTTATAGGCATACAGTGTGTTATAACGACATCAGAGTAAATGAGTTATTCATTATCTCAAGCACTTATTTTTCTCTTTGCAGTACAAATATTCCAGTTATGCTCTTTTAGTTATTTTTAAATGTACAATAAATTATTGTTGACTATAGTCACCCTGTTGTTTACTATCAAATACTAGATCTTATTCATTCTATCTAACTATATTTTTGTAAGCATTAACCATCCTCACTTCCTTCTACCCCAACAGCTACCCTTCCCAGCCTCTGGTAACCATTATTCTATTCTCTATCTCCATTAGTTTAATTGTTTTAAATTTTTAGCTCTCATAAGAAGTTAGAACATATGAAGTTTGCCTCTCTGTGCCTGGCTTATTTCACTTAACAAAATGTCCTCCAATTTCATCTATATTGTTGCAAATGACAGAGTTTTCTTATCGTTTATGGCTGAAGAGTACTCTATTGCGTACATGTCCCACATTTTCTTTACCCATTCATCTGCTGATGGACACTTAGGTTACTTCTAAACCTTAGCGACTGGGAACACTGCTCCAACAAACACAGGAAGGCAGATATCTCTTTGATACGCTAATTTCCCTTCTTTGGATATATACCCGGCAGTGGGATTGCTGAATTATATGGTAGCTCTATTTTTAGTTTTCTCAGGAATCTTCAAACTGTTCCCCGTAGTAGTTTTACTAATTTACATTCCCATGAAAAGTGTATGAAGGTTCCCTTTGCTTCCCATCTTCAGCAGCATTTGTTATTGCCTGTCTTTTGGATAAAAGTATTTTAAGTAGAAGAAGATGATATCTCATTGTAGTTTTGATTTACATTTCTCAGATGATCAATGATGTGGAGCACCTTTTCATATACCTTTGTGCCATGCGTATGTCTTCCATTGAGAAATGTTTATTCAACTGTTTTGCCCATGTTTTTATCAGATTATCAGATTTTCTCCTATTGAGTTAGTGAGGTTCTTATATGTTCTGGCTATGAATCCCTTGTCTGATGAATAGTTTGCAAATATTTTCCCCCATTCTATGAGTTTTCTCTTTACTTTGTTGAATGCTAACTTAGCTGTGCAGATATTTAACCTAATATAATCCTATTGGTCCATTTTTGTTTTGGTTGCCTGTACCTGCGGGGTATTACTCAAGAAATATTTGCCCAGTCCAAATCTGGAGAGTTTTATCAATGTTTTCTTTAGTAGTAGTTTAGTCAGATAATGTGGTTCTTTCCATTTTTTATTTTGATCATGATAGCTTTGGTTGTTCTATATCTCTTACAGTCACTTAAAAGTTTTGGGATTATTTTCTACTTCTGTGAAGAATATCATAGATATTTTGAATCTGTAGATTGCTTTGGGTCATACAGACATTTTAACAATATTGATTCTTCAAATCCATGAATGTGGAATATCTTTCTATTTTGGGGCAGCCCTCTTCAATTTCTTGCATCAATGTTTTACAGCTTTTATTATAGAGATCTTTTACTTCTTTAAGTTTATCCCTAGGTATTTTATTTTATTTGTGGCTATTATAAATGGGATTACTTTGCTGATTTCTTTTTCAGGTTGTTCACTATTGGCATATAGATATGCTACATATAGAATTTTGGATGATTTTATATCCTGCAACTTTACTGAATTTATCAGTTCTAATAGTTTTTTGGTGGAGTCTTTAGCTTTTTTCCAAATATAAGATTATATCATCTGCAAACAAGAATGATTTGACTTTTTCCAATTTTGATACTTTTGTTTTTTTCCTCTTGTTTGATTGCTCTAGCTGGAATTTCCAATTCCATGTTGAATAATGGTGGTGAAAGAGAGCACCACTGCCTTATTCCAGATCTTAGAGAAATGACTTTCAGTTTTTCCCCATTCACTATGATACTAACTGTGGGTCTGTCATACATGGCCTCTATTGTGTTGAGGTATCTTCTTTCTACACTTGGTTTTTTGAGGGTTTTTTTTTTATGATAAAGGGATGTTAAATTTCATCAAATAATTTTTCAGCATCTATTGAAATGATATGGTTTTTGTCCTTCATTCTGTTTATGTGATATATCACATTGATTGATTTGCATATTTCAAGAACCATTCTTGCATCCCTGGGATAAATCCCATTTGGTCATAAGTAATGATCTACTAAATGTGTTTTTGAATTCAGTTTGCTAGTATTTTGTTGAGAATTTTTTCATCAAGATAAATCAGGGATATAGTCTGTAGTTTACTTTTTCTAATGTGTCTTTGTCTGGTTTTGGTATCAGGGTAATAATATCCTAATAGAATGAGTTTGACAATATTCCCTTCAGCTTCATTTTTTTCAGAATAGTTTGAGTAAGATTGGCATTAGTTTTTCTTTATATGTTTGGTGAAATTCAGCAGTGAATTGGTATTAGTTTTTCTTTATATGTTTATGAAGTTCAGTCAAGAGATTCTAGGCTTTTCTTTGCTGGGGGGTCTATTTATTACCGCTTTTACTTCATTAACTGTTATTGATATCTTCAGGTTTTAGATATATTCACTGTTTAGTCTTGTAAGGTTGTATTTGTATATTCCTTGTAATAAACATATTCATTTTTTCTAGTTTTCCAGTTGATTGGCGTATTACTTACTCAGAGTAGCCTGTAATGATCCTTTGAATTTCTGTTTGGTATCAGTTGTAACATCTCCATGTTCATTTCTGATTTTATTTATTTGGGTTTTTCTCTTTTTTTATCCTTAGCCAGGTTAAAGTTTTATTGACTTTTGTTTCATTGATCTTTTCTATTGCTTTATTCATTTCAATTTTATATATTTCTGTTCTTTTATTATTTTCTTCTATTAATTTTGGGTTTGCTCTTACTTTTGTAGTATTTTGTGATGCATTTTTCTTTTTATTTGAAGTTCTTTTACTTTTTTGATGTAGGCACTTACTGCTCTAAACTTTCCTGTTAGTATTGCTTCTGTTGTATGCCATATATTTTAGAACATTGTGCTTCCATTTTTAATTGTTTAAAGAATCTTATAAATTTCTTAATTTTTTTCATTGATCCATTGGTCATTAAGGAGCACATTATTTAATTTTGATATATTTGCAGTTTACAATACTTTTCTTGTTATAAAATTTTACTTTTATTCCATTGTGTTTAGAGAAGATTCTTAATATATTTTCAATTTTTAAAATTATTTAAGACTTGTTTTGTGACCTAACTTATAGTCTATCCTTGAGAATGATCCATATGCTATGGAGAAAAAAACATGTATTCTGTAGCCATTGGATGAAATGTTCTGTGAACATCTATTAGGTTCATTTATTTTATAGTGCAGATTAAGCCGGGTGTTTCCTTTTTGATTTTCTAACTAGATTATCTGTCCAGTGATGACACTGGGAGTTAGTCCCCAGCTATTATTGTATTACATTGTATCTCTCTCCACAAATCTAAAAATATTTGCTTTATACATCTGGGTGCTTCAGTTTTAGATGCATATATACTTACAATTGTTATACCCTCTTGCTGAATTGGCTCCTTTGTCATTATAAAATGATCTTTGTTTTGGCTTATGGTTTTTATCTGGAAATCTATTTTGCATCTTATAAGTATAGCTACTCTTGTTCTTTTTTGGTTTCCATTGTAATGGAATATCTTTTTCCACCCCTTTAGTTTTAGTCTATTTGTGTCTTTACAGGTGAAGTGTGTTTCTTGTAGGCAACACATCAATGAGTCTTGTTTTTTATCCATTCAGCCACTCTATGTCTTTTGATTGAAGAATTTAGTCCATTTACACTCAGTGTTGTTACTCTTAAGAACTTATTTCTGCCATTTTGTTACTGTTTTTCTTTTTGTGTCATGGTCTACTCTTCCTTCTTTTCTTTCTTCCTGCCTTTTTTTAAGTAAGATGTTTTTCTCAGATGGTATGTTCTAATTTCTTGCTTTTTAGTTTTTGTGTAACTGTTACATGTTTTCTGATTTGACATTACCATGAGGCGTACAAATAACCTTTTTTTTAATGGTTTTCTCCAAAAGGGAAATATAAAAACCTATAACAAATTATACCAAATTATTTAAAAGTAATAATGACCCAGCCTCTCATTCCTCACTTGAGCATCAGCCTGAGACAGAAAAGCTAAACGATGAAGATGCCCAGGTAAGGTCTCTTCACCCAAATACAAGTACAAGAGTAAAGAGGTTGGAGCTGGGATGGTGTGGGCAGCCCTGGTTGCTGACATTTGTTGACCATGCAAGGAGGGGGGCAAGGGTAAGAGAGACCATTGCTAGGGAAAAAGTAGGTTTCCAAGAACAAATTCTAAGAAAATTCTAACAAATACAAATAATATCTTACAACCCATTGTTTTAAAAGTGTGACAACATACCACCAATGGCATAAACAAATAAACTAACAAATAGGCAAAGAAAAAAACTCATAAAACTACACTTTAATTTCATCCCCTCTGCTTTCTAACTTTTGTTCTTTTATCTTATTATACTATCTATGACCGGATAAGTTACTATTTTTGATAGGTTCATCTTTTAGTCTTTTTACTCAAGAAATGGGTAGCTTATATCCCACAATTATAGTGTTATAATATTTTGTGGGTTTTTTTGTGTGCTTACTATTACCTAAGAGTTTTATACCTTCAGATGATTTCTTATTCTTTATTAAGGTCATTTTCTTTCAGACTGATAGTGGCATCAGTGTGCTGGCTGGGTGATGGGTTCCTAAGCCATGGGCCACACAGCTTGGCATGGTCAATGGCAATAGCAATAGCAGAGCAACCCTACAGGTCTCAAGCAGCGATTTTGGTGTTAACAATGAGCTACAATGGACTCAGTGAGCCAGTGTCCATGCCCTCAGCCAGTGTGTACAGATATGTGTCAGATGTGGTGGTAGTGGAAGAGTGAGTTGCTTAACCTCAGGCACCTAGGAAGAGCGCTTAGGTGCCAACAGTGGTGAAATGGGCTTGGTAATCCCCTAACCCTTGAACTGTGTGCTCTGCCATGGCAGGGGCCAAAGCTGTGCTTAACAGGCTTGTCTTCAGGGCCCACAATGGTGTGTGCTTGCAGTAGCCTTGGTAGGCATGGTTGGGATAATCTCCACTCTACCAGTGGGGTGCTTAGGTGAGGAATAATAGCAGCCATGCTGCTGCCATGCCACTGGATGGTTGGTCTACCTTCAGTGGTGGCAGCTTAGACAGGCAGGGGGGAATGTATGCATTACTTGTGCCTCATTCTTGGTGGCACTCATGCCTCATCTGAAGTGGCAGTAGACCATGTCTCATTGCCCTTCAGCTTTGACATGGTAGACTGCATTTCAGTTGTCCTTATGCCCTGGCTATGGCTGCTTATGCCTCACTTGCATTTCAGCCCTAGGAGAAGCGGCCTATGCCTTTCTTGTGCCCCACATTTAGCATTGCTAGGCCCCCAAACTATGCACCGTCTGTTGGGGGCATGGCTCTAAAATGGCACCTTGCTGTAGCTGTCTAGGTCCCATGGAGTGTGTGGAACTCAGTGCAAGCTCCCTCTCTGTAGCAGTGCCATCAGACAATTTTCTGACTTTGGCTTAGCATGATTAAATACTTGCCTATGATCACACATCTGAAATGCCAGAAAAAAAAAAAACTGTTCAATTAAGTTGTTAAGCCATGACTATAATCCTATGTTTTTTCCTCATAAAAAATGCCTTCTCTTAGTAAAACCAAGTCATTCTTTATGCCTTCAGCTTCCTATGATTCTCCAGTGCTTGGATTCTTAACAGAATAGAATAAATGCCTCTGTTACAGCAGAATGTTATAGGCAAATATACCTATTATGTCTTTGAATAAAGACTTTTGCAATTAACAGATGTTAACATTTGATATTCAAACAAATTCAGCTAACATATTTTGAGTACTTTGTAAGTATAAAAGCTATGACTATGTCCCAGGAGTGGGGATAAAAGAGACAGTAGAGGAGAAGAAAGGTAATCCTAACAAGGGAATGCAATGAGAAGAATATTTTCTAATTTGTATTTATGAAGAGTCAGTGCTTATTACAAAGTTAAAAGAGACAATAATGATCTAGAGATGAAACATCCTGCCCTCCTTAAAAAGAGCATTTAAACTGTGGCATTGTTTTATGACTTTCCAAAATGCTAAAGCTTTAAGGTTTGTATTTGAAAAAAAAATTAATTTGGAAGACACTTTAGCTATTTTTCAAGTCATTTGTCTAATCTTAATTAATTTATAAAAAGTAATCGTCTCTCTTTCACAAATTAAATTTCCTTAATTTAATTTTGAGGAAACTGAATTTGAAAAATAGAAAAGAAAAAGAAACTGCTCTAATATATGTGACCTTACACTATATTTTACTTTGGAGAAGAATTTTCAGTTCTATGTTCAATGCTGTATTTGGGAAATCCAAGACTTCACAGAAGGGAAACAGAAGAAAGAAACCTGAAGTGAGTTGAGGAACTGTTTTCTTCCCAGCCATATACTCGATCATGAAGGGTAAATAACTCCACAGTTGGTTCTTATTATTGTTTTGCTAAGAAAGTAATGAGTTCGTTAAAGGCAAAACCGGACCACTAAATATAGCATTGTAATAATTTCAGAGTAAACTAAAAAACAAAATTTCTGTCTACTATATTTACCCAAAATGACTAAATCATAAAGTCACTGCCTATATCAAAAAATTCCCAACAACCTTTATTGAATATGATTTTAAGTACTATTTCTAAATGATCCAGAGTATGCAGATGCCAGATGAATCTCTAATATGGTACAGTGTGCTTCAGTGTATGTGATTCTGAACTAGACAAGTGAGGTATGAATTAAACCAGACCCATGCACTGCGTTGTCAAAAAGTAATAGAGAATCAGCACCTAAAATTTTACTGTAAAAACATTAACTCCTGTAGTTTCTGTCGGTTCTCTCTATTTTTATATATAGAAGTAAACATAGGCTGGTTCGGGTGGCTCACACCTGTAATCCCAGCAGTTTGGGAGGCTGAGGCGGCAGATCACGTGAGATCAGGAGTTCAAGACCAGCCTGGCTGACATGGTGAAATCCTATCTCTACTAAAAATATAAAAATTAGCCAGGTATGGTGGTATGCACCTGTAGTCCTAGCTACTCAGGAGGCTGAGGTAGAAAAATTACTTGAATTTGAACCTGGGAGGCAAAAGCTGAGTGAGCCGAAATCTTGCTACTGAACTTCAGCCTGGGCAACAGAGTGAGACTCTGTCTCAAAAACAAACAAACAAACAAACAAACAAAAAACCCTCAATGCCATCAACTCCATAAAAATTCACAAACTCAAGTATATATCTTGTTTAAGTATGAGCATAATGTTAGCCAATTTTGGACTATATCTACATTATTGAATGTCACTAAAATTCCTCAATAGACTTGTAACTCATATAGGCATATATTACTTCTTTTATTTTCAGAGGACGAATAAACTGTTTTGAGAAAACCAGCAAAGAGAAGTCAGAGGTGACAAGAAAATTCTCCTCGGATGATTGCTTAGGCTCTTCCCATGCCTTTTTGTGGCTAAAAAGTCAATATTAAAGAATTGTATTAATAAACTTAGTGAAATACTTATCCAGATCTCCCTGATTCTATTTTTCTTTTCAAGTTTGGATCTTTATATCTTCTCTGGTTGTTAAAATTCCTGTTCTTCCTCTGAAAGGATGGAAAACCGTGTTCTTCATTTCATATGTATTTTACATATATTTGGCCTCGTAAATGTGGAGTGGAAAAGATTTAGTCCTGAAACTTCTGAAATACCGTTAGTAAACTTAATCCATGAATCAAAAAAATGCTGATCTGTACCAATAACACTGCCTCTTCTGAGTTTGTCTAGAAGTAAATGTTTTCATCTTACTCCACTTGTGGGCTTGGGCCCACAGTGCAGCAGCCACACCTGCAGCTGAATATTCCCATTGACAATGGCTCTGTGTTCCTCTGTGGTGGAGCTTCCAGAGGCAACTGATAGATGTTCTGCACTGTAACTGTGGTGGTACAGTTTGGGCTAGGGAAAGAACAAAGACCCTGATTACTTTGCTGGCATCTCCAGCACACTGCAGCCACCATACAAGAAGTAGCCAGTCTCTCTTTTCTTCCAGCCTCTGACCCATGATCTTCACCAGGCAGGACCCTCTTCTTGAGCCTACAGCACAGGCACCCTATCAACACCTGCACATTCCCATTGACAAGGGCTTTGTGTCTCTCTAGGGCAGAGCTCCCAAGACAACTGACAGCCCCTCAGCCACTGTCACTACAGCAATACCTGCCCTTGCTGTCACCAGATTGGGGAAGGAACACAAATCCTGAGGGCTTTACTGCTGCAGGCACCTTATAGAGAAGAGGCCAGACAGTCTTCCTTGCAAGTACCTCCTTCCTCCACTCCCACTAATCTTCACCAGGCAAGGACCCCAGGCTTGGTCCCACAACACAGCCACCTCACCCATAGCTCATCACTCCAGTTGGCAGTGGCCCTGCATTGCTCTGAAGTAGAGCCCCAAGAGACAAAGCCCCTCTATCATCATTACTGCCAAAGGCCTTGCCCCTGATACTTCCTAGCTGGGGAGAGAACAAGAAGACTCAGCTCACCCCAGGGCTGTGAAGTACTGCCCAGGAGTGCCAAGCCAACATCTGTGCCTAGCATGCAAGTAGAAGAGGAGCCCATAATCTCAGAGCACTAGGAGAGAGCACAGCCACAATCAGAGGAAATACAGAGGAGCCACAAAGCTGAGTAAGAGTCTATCTATCAGCCAATACACTTAATCATCATCTACTGGATTGCAGCCCAAAGTTCAACACCAAAAATACTTTGCTAACATGGCCCCCTAAGAAATCAAAGACAAGAATTCAACCACAAATAAAGACCCTGCACAAAACCTTGACCTTCTGAAAACATCCAGAAATGAAGCCGACTGACTATATTCAAATTATACCACAGTTAAAGAAACATCAGCCCACACATGAGAAATAATTTGTGCAAAATCTCTGGCAACTCTAAAAGCCAAAGTGTCTTCTTACCTCCAAACAACCACACCAGCTCCCCAGCAATGGTTCTCCATCAGAATAAAATGGTTTAAATTCCCCGTCAGAATGAAATGGCTGAAATGACATAGAATTCAGAATCTGGATGTCAACAAAGATCATTGATATTCAAGAGAATGTTTAAACCAATCCCAATAATTTAAATAAATTCAGTAAAACAATTAAGGAGGAGAAAGACAAAATGGCCATTTTAAGGAAGAAACAAATAGAACTTGTTGAGTTGAAAAACTCACTAAAAGAATTTTGTAACATAATCAGAAGTATCTATAGAAGAATTGACCAAGATAAGGAAAGAATCCCAGAGTTAAAATCATGGTTCTTCAAATTAACTCAGTCAGACCCTAATAAAGAAAAAAAGAATTAAAAACAATGAACTAAACCAAGAGATGTATGGGATAATGTCAAGAGACCAAACCTATGACTCATTGGCATGCCTAAAGATGAGGAAGAGGGAGCAAGCAAATTGGAAAACATAATTGAGAATACCATCCATGAAAACTTCCCAATTTTGCCAGATAAACTCACATTAAAATGTAGGAAATTCAGAGAACCTTTGCAAGATACTGTGCAAATGAACATCCGCAAAACATGTATTCATCATATTCTCTAAGATCAAAGCAAAAGTAAAAATATTAATGGCAGCTAGAGAGAAGGAGCAAGTAATCTACATAGGGAACCCTGTTGAGCTAACAGCAGACATTTCAGCAGAAACCTTACCATTCAAAAGAGATCGGGGCCTAGGCATAGTATCCTTAAGGAATAGAAATTTCAACCAAGAACTTTATGTCCAGTCAAACTCAATTTCCTAAGTGGAGGAGAAATAAAATCTTTTCAGATAAGGAAATGCTAACAAAATTCTTTTCCACTGGAACTGTCTCAACAAGAGGTCTTTAAGGGAGTACCAAAAATAGAAACAAAAGATTATTATGAGCCACCATAAGAACCCACTTCATTACATAGAGCATTGACATTATGAAGCAACTTCACAATCAAGTCTACATACTAGCTAATATGAGAAGATAAAATCCACAATATGAAGGTAAAATCTGCACATATTATTATTAATCTTGAATATAAATGGGCTAAATGCCCCAATTAAAAGGCACAGAGTGGCAAGTTGGATAATGAAGCAGGACATGATTGTATGCTATCTTCAAGAGACCTTCTTAGATGCAAGGAAACCCATAGGCTCAAAATAGAGCAATAAAGAAATATCTATCAAGCAAATGGAAAACCAAAATGAGCAGGAGTTGTTATTCTTATTTCTGACAAAACAGACTTTAAACAAATAATGATCAAGAAAGATGAAGAAGGGCCTTACATAATGAAAAAGATTTCAATTCAATAAGAATACTTAACTATACTAAATATATATATATATGCCTTCAATACTAGAGCACCCTGATTCATAAAACAAGTTCTTAAAGACATATAAAGAGACTTATATAACAATACAATCGTAGTAGGAGACTTCAGCACCCTACTGACAATACTGGACAGATCATCAAAGCAGACAACTAACAAAAGTATTCAAGAATTAAACTTGATACTTAATCAAACAAACCTAACAGACATTTACAAAACATTCCACAAAACAACAACAGAATGGATATTCCTCTCATCTGCACATGGCTCATACTCTAAAATTGACCAGCCATAAAGCAATTCTCAATAAGTTGAAAAAAACAAAAACAAAATCATACCAACTGCACTTTAAGACCATACTGCAATGAAAATGGAAATAAATACCAAGAAGATCTCTTAAAAGCATAGAATTACATAGAAATTAAACAATCTGCTACTGTATGACTTTTGAGTAAGTAATAAAACTAAGTCAGAAATTAATAAATTCTTTGAAACCAATGAAAACAAAGCTACTAATGAAACAAACTAATGAAAACAAAGATATACCAGAATCTCTGGGACGTAGCTAAAGAAGTTCTCAGAGGAAAATTTACAGCACTAAACACTAACCATCAAAAAGACAGAAACATTTCAAATTAACAACCTAACATCACATCTAGAGGAACTAGAATAATAAGCACTAACCCCAAAGCTAGCAGAAGACAAAAAATAACAACAATTAGAGCTGAACTTCAAAAACCATACAAAATTTCAACAAATCTAGGAGTTGTTTTTTTTTTTGAAAGAAAATATAATATTTATAGACCACTAGTGAGGCTAATGAAATAAAAGAAGATCCAAATAAACATAATCAGAGATAATAAACAGGACATTAGTAGCAACTACAGAGAAATACCAAAACCCTCAGAGTCTATGCACCTGAACACCTCTTTGCACACAAACTATAAAACCTAGGGAAATGAATAAATTCCTGGAAATATGACCTCCTAAGATGGAATCAGCAAGAATTTGAAACCCTGACAAGATACATCATAAGTTACAAAATTGAACAACTAATAAAAAATGTACCAAGGAGAAAAAGCTGTGAACCAGACAAATTCAGAGCCAAATTTTCTCAGACATATAAAGAAGAGTTGCTACAAATCCTACTGAAACTATTCCAAAAAATCAGAAGAAGGGACTCCTTCCCAACTAATTCTATGAGGCCAGTACTATTCTGATACCAAAACCTGGCAAAGATACAGTGGAAAAAAAAAACAAAATTTCAGGTCAATGTTGCTGATTTACATAGATACAAACATTCTTAACAAAATATTAACAAACTGAATCCAGTAGCACATCAAAAAGCTAATATGTCATGATTAAGTGGGGTTTATCCCTGGGATGCAAGGTAGGTTCAACAAATGCAAATCAATAAATGTTATTAATCACATTAACAGAACTGAAAACCCAAAAAACACATAATCATCTCAACAGACTCTGAAAAGGCTTTCAGTAAAATTTAACATCACTTTTGTCAAAACTGCTCAAAAAACTAGACTTCAAAGGAACGCACCTCTAAATAATAAGAGCTGTCTATGACAGACCCAATGTGAACATCATCTTGAATGGATAAAAGCTGAAAGCATTTCTCCTAATAACTGGAACAAGACAAGGAGGCCCACTGTCATCACTCCTATTCAATATAGTACTGGAAGTCCTAGCCAGAGCAATCAGACAAGAGAAAGAAATAAAGGGCATTCAAATGGGAGGAGAGGAAGTCACAATATATCTCTTCATAGATGATACAATTATATGCCTAGAAAAACTCATAGTCTGTGCCTGAAGGCTCCTAGATCTAATGAGCAACTTCAGCAAAATTTCAGGATTGAAAATTTATGTACAAAATTTACTAAAATTCCTATACACCAACAAAAGTTAATTTCAGAGCCAAACCCAGAAGGCAATCTCATTCATAACTGTCTTAAAAGAAATAACATGCCTAGAAATAGAGATAACCAGGGAGGTAAAAGATCTCTACAAAGAGAACTGCAAAGCACTGCTCAAAATAATCAGAGATGACACAAACAAATGGAAAAACATTCCATGCTCATGAATAGGAAGAATCGATATTGTTAAAATGGCCATACCGTCCAAAGCAATTTGTAGATTTAGTGTTACTACTATCAAAATGCCAATTACGTTTTTCACAGAATTAAATATATATCTATATATATATATTTAAATTAATTTGGAAATAAAAAGGCGCCTGAATAGTCAAAGCAATCCAAACCAAAAACAACAAAGCTGGCAGCATCACACTACCCAACTTCAAACTATATTATGGGGTGACAGTAACTAAAATAGCATGACGCTTATACAAAAACAGACACACAGACCAATGGAACTGATTAGAGAACACAGAAAGCAAACTGCTCACCTACTACTGTCTGATATTCAAATGCTAACAACAACAAACAATGGGATAAGGACTCCCTTTTCAATAAATGGTACTGGGATAACTAACTGTCCAGCTATATGCAAAAGATTGAACCTTGATTGCTTCCTTCACTATATATAAAAATCAACTCAAGATCTATTACACACTGGAATGTAAAGCCTAAAACTACAAAAACTCTAGAATAAAATCTAGGAAATACCATCTGGACATCAGCCCTGGGAAAGACCTCATGATGAAGACACCAAAAAAGCAATAATAACAAAAACAAAAATTGACAAATGGGACAAACTTAAACTCGAGAGTTTTGCACAGCAAAATTAACTGTCAGAGTTACAGAGTAAATAGAATAAACAGAAAACCCACATAATGGGAACAAATATTAATAAGCTAAAAAAAGTTCTAATTTTCAGAATCTATTAGAAAATGAAATCAACAAGAAAAAAAACAAGGCACATCATTTAAAAACAGGCAAAAGACATGAACAGTCACTTCTCAAAAGAAGATATACATGTGGCCAATGTGCATAGGAAAAAATTATCAATATCACTAATCATTAGGGGAACACAAATCAAAACCACAATGAGAAACAATCTCACATAAATCAGAATGGCTACTATTAAGAAGTAAAAAAATAAAAATAGGTGCTAGTGAGGTTGTGGAGAAAAGGAAACACTTGCACACTGCTGGTGGGAGTGTAAATTAGTTCACTCACAGTGGAAAGTAGAGGGAGGTTTTTCAAAGAATTTAAACAACTAGCAGTTGACCCAGCAGTCCCATTATGGGGTATATGCCAAAGGAATATACATCATTCTATTTTAAAGGCACACACACATATATGTTCATCAAAAAACTATTCACAGTATCAAAGAAATGAAATTATACTAGATGCCCCTCAGGGGTGGACTGCATAAAAAAAATTCTGGTATATACATGTCATGGTATGTTTTGCAATTGTAAAAAAAAAAACAAATTTTTTTCCTTTGCAACATCATGGATGGAGCTGGGGCCATTATCCTAAGTGAATTAACACAAAAAAAGAAAACCTGTGTTAATTCACTGAGTTAAAAACAGAACATGCAACTTAATACTGCATGTTCTCACTTGTAAATGGGAGTTAAACATTAAGTACACATGGACACGAAGAAGAGAGTAATAGATGCCAAGGCCTACTTGAGGAGGAAGGGCAGGAGCAGAGTGATGATTGAAAATCTATCTTTCAGGTATTATGCTGATTATCTGGGTGACAAAGTTATTTGTATAGTAAACTCCTAGAACATGCAATTTACCCATGTAACAAACCTGCATATATACTCTTTGAAGTTAAAATAAAAGTTGGAAAGAAAAACAATTACAAATGCAAATATCTTCTTATCCAGTAATTCCACTTCAGAAAATTGACTGTAGATTTATTCTCACATAAGTGAAATGCTATAGGTATAATGTATCTTTGTAAAAGAATTAGGAATGTTTATAAATGTCCATCAGAAGAGGATGAGATAAATAAATGTAATGGAATATGTTGCATCCCTTAAAAGAATAAAGCAATTTTGCATTATTCTTTTATATAAAATAAAAAGTGATTTTCAGATATAATATTAAAAAGAAAAAAAAGCCAGGCACTGAAGGATATGCAAAGTATATCACAATTTGTAAAAGGAGTGTGTGATATGGAAGAAATACACATGTATTTCCTTATAGATGTATAAAGTATTTTTGTAAAAATACTTATGATGCTGATAATGCTATTTTACTGCAATTACTGCAAGAAGGGTAACTGAGTGGATGTGAGAAGTAGGAGGAAGATTTAATAAATTCTAATACATTTTTACCTTTTAAGGTGTTTACCATCCTCATATTTTACACATCACATTTTTAAATGAGATAACATTAACAAAATATAAAATCAGCTATTTTAAAATTCAAAAATTCAGCAGCATTTAATACATATACAATGTTGGATAACTTCCAGCTCTATTTCATATTCTAAATATTTTAATCACTGAACAGGAAAATCCTGCAACTATTAAGCAGTTGTGTCCCTTTTCTTCTCTCCTCAAACTCTGGAAATCATTAATCAGCTTTCTGTCTCTATCAATTAACCTATTTTGAATATTTTATTCAAAAAAATACATATGTTACCTTTTGTGTCTGGTTTCTTTCACTTAGCATAGTTTTTGAGGTTCATCCATGTTGTAAAATTTATTGGTACTATACCTCATTCCTTTGTGTAGATTAATTATTTAATAGTAATGAAACATCACATTTTAAAATCTGTTCACCAGATGATGCACATTTGAGTTGTTTCCACCTTTTGTCTACTGTGAATAATGCTACAATGAATTTGGATATACAAATATTTTGGGGGTATATACCTAGTAGTAGAATTGCTAGGTCATACAGTAATTCTATATTTAATGTTTCAGTTAACTTTAAAAATTTTTATATTTAACTTTTTGAGGAAACTCCATAGCAGCTGAAACATTCACCAGCAGTGAATAACAATTCTAATTTTTCCAAAAAAATCAAATATGTCAAAATACTTTTCAACTGTTATATGTAATTTTAGTTTCATATGACAGAAGAGAATGAAGAAGATGAAAACGTATAAAGAAATATTGCCAGAAAGTTTCCTAAATTTGGAGAAAAACACCAACTTATAGATCCAAGCAGCTTAGAGAACCCCAAGCAAAATAAATATAAAGAAACAATAATTCATAATTACATCAAAGTCAAACTTCAGATTACCACAGAAATGACAAAATCATTGAAGCAACTAGAGAAAAAAAGTCACATTACAAACAGGAAACAAAAATACAAATTGTGAATTGCTTTTCTTCAGAAAATAATGGAGGCCAGATCTCAACAAAAGTACATTGTTAAATGACAAGAAAAGACAGTAGTCAATCTAAAGTTCTACACCTAGAGAAAAATATCCATTTAAATGAAGACATTGAAACCATTTCCAGAGAAACAAACTCTGAAAAACAATCTGTTCTGAGCAGACTGACTCTACTAGTAATGAGAGTAGAAGATTTTTAGGCTATAAGAGACCGATACAAGATTGGAGCTCAAACCTAGTGAAAAGAATGAAAACCTGAGGTAGTAAATATGTGGGTAAATGCAGAGTTGGTCATTTTAATTCTTCTTAATTTATTTGAAAGTAGGCATTACTTAAATGAAAGACAATAAATTGGAAGTAGACTCTGTATTGAAGATGCAGATGTAAAATATATGACAAAATGACAATGGATAGGGAAGAGGACAACAGAATTTTGCTGCTTTAGGATTCTAACATTTTATGTAAAATGGTACAAGGAACTCTAAATACATTATGATAGATTACCATTGTATATTGGATAAATTTTAAAAGTACACATAGACGTATAGCTAAATTTTCAATAGAGGAAATAATAGAAAATCCAAGTCATCGAGGAAAAGCAGATGGAACAACTAGAAACCATCCTGCATATGGCAGACTTAACTAATATAGCAAAATCATATTAGAAGTAAATAAACTCAGTACTTCAATTAAATGAAAAGAGATTTCGAAACTTAGAATACAAAAGCCTCATGCTATTTTAAAAATATGTCCTTTAAATACAAAGAGAAAGATAGTTCAAAAGTGAAAGTATAAAAATGTACTGAATGTACTAAGCATGAGTAAACAAGTATCACTGTATGAATACTATGCAAAGTGAAATCAAGGAGTATTACCACTTCTTAAAAGAGATTAATTGATCAAAATGACATAAAAATCCTAAATGTGTATGCACCTAGTAACAGAACTTCTAAACACATGAACCAAAACTGACAGAGGAGAAAGATACATTTACAATCATATTTGGAAATCTCTTAATCATTGATTGAACAACTATATAGATAAATCAGTAAGGAAATTGAAGATCTGACCCACACTATACACTCACTTGAACTAGTTAATAGTTACAAACACTCCACCCAACAGCTGAAGAATATACATTACTTTCAAGTACACTAGAAACATATCATGAGAAACAATATGCTGAGCTATGAAATAACTCTTTAAAAAACATCTTAAATGAAACTTTAATGAAAACATGATGTTTCCAAATTTCTGAGATGCAGCTAAAACAGTGCTAAGAGGAAAATTTGTAATTTAAATACTTACATTCAATAAGCAAGGATTACAATTAAACCTCAGTTTCTACTTTAAGCAATGAATAAAAGAAGAATACATTAAACCAAAAATTATTAGAAGGAAGGAAATGAAAAGGTGAAAGCACAAGTCAAAGTCAACAATTACAAAACAAATAACAAAATTACCGAATACTAAATTAGGATATTTAAAATAATTAAGTATACCCCTTGCAAGTCTGAATATTTAAAAAATGCATATTACCAATAACAGAAATAAATGAGGTGATATATCTGTATCAAATCATTAAAATGGTAATGTCACAATATTATTGATAATTATTTGCTAATGAATTTATGTCAATATGAAATAGACAAATTCTAGGTAAAACTAAACTTAGATATCAGAATAGTCTAATACCTATTACATAAATAGGAATTATAATAAAACCTCTCCATAAAGGATAATTCAAACTTAGATGTCTTCATTGGTAACTTCTCACTGGTGAATTTTATCACATTTGATAGAATTCACTAATGTTACACAAACTTTTTCAGGAATAGGAATATTCTCCAGCATGTTTGCTGAAACCAGCATTATTCTATTAATAAAATCACACAAATACATGATGAGTAGAGAAATTCACAGGCCAATGACCAATGTATCTCATGAATATAGATGCAAAATCCTCTAGAAAAGTATGAACAAAGGAAGTGTAGTAATATACGAAAAGGAAAATAAACCATGGTCATGTAGGTTTTATTCCAGAAATGTAAAGTTATTTTATTACTTAAAAATCAAGCCTTGTAATTCACCATGTTAGCAGTTTAAGAAAAATAAATCATATGATAATCTCAATAAGTGCAGAAAAATGCATTCAAAAATTCAACATCCATATGTATAAAGGGAGAAAAAAATCTCACCAAATTACGACTACAAAGGAACTTTTTGTCAATCTGCTAAAAGCATCTGACAACACTATAGCTCACATTACACAGCAATGAAGTATTTAACACTTTTCCTATAACACTGTGAAAAAGGCAAAGACATGCACATTCTCATACTTCTGTTTGATTCTCTGCCATCCTTCCATGTTCCTCCATGTCATTTTCTTGCAACCTCATGATAGAAAATAAACTCCTGACCCCATTGTCATTTCCACATGAAATACAAACAAGCTTGTAAATGTATTATCTCTGCTAAGAACTTGACATACTGTAAGGATGCATTTAATTAGACTTGATTTATGAGGTTCTAAGAATACTTGTGCTACGTATTCCAAACCACGCAATATTTACTACGTCAATCACGAACTAGATAACAAAACAACATGTAAAAGTGACACGTTTTTCCGAAACCATATAACTAAAGACATGAGGCTTCAAGGAGAATGGAAAAGGTACAGAGTGTCCAAAATGTCTAATCCCAATGAGTTTGTTCTTAGTCTGAGAACCATCAATTTTTTTTTTTTTTTTTTTTTTTTTTTTTAGACGGAGTCTCGCTCTGTCACCCAGGCTAAAGTACAGTGGCAGGATCTCGGCTCACTGCAACCTATGCCTCCCTGGTTCAAGTGACTCTCCAGCCTCAGCCTCATCCTCCCAAGTAGTTGACTACAATCATGTGCCATCACGCCCGGCTAATTTTTTGTATTTTTAGTAGAGACAGGGTTTCACCATGTTAGCCAGGATGGTCTCAGTCTCCTGACCTCCTGATCCACCTGCTTCCGTCTCCCAATGTTCTGGGATTACAGGCGTGAGACACTGCCCCTGGCCTGAAGTTTCTAAACCTCTATTTCCTCAATTAAGTGACATGCATTAAGTATTTTAGTAAGAAATATATTAAGATGTTGTATAAGAAAGCAGATTTTAAACTACATAGTAACTTTCTCACATTGAGATAATACCAGAAACAAATGGACTATTGATTATTTTATGGCAATAAAATAAGAGAAGGAAACTAATATAGGACTACAGTATATCAGATGTTATGTGAGATATTTTACAAATGCTGCTTTCTTAAATCTGAAAAAAATGATCTAGGTAGGATATTTGGATTTTAAAAATGAAAAAATGGAGACAAAGCAATTAATGAGATTGTTTGCATAATATCTATATTTTGATAATGTTATTTATGCTACCACTGTCACCAATGCTTGAGGATTTTAAATCTAGTAAGAGTTTAATAGTAAGCCAGCTTAGCTGCTAGTTGAGTCCATTGAAGATCTAGTTTCTCCATTAGTAATATGGAAATAATAATACATACTAGATTTATTGATATAGGTATTATATGAGAAAATCCACTAAAGTGATTAGCATAATGTCTGCCCCAAAATAATTAAAGTTATTTGCTTTATCATTGTTAATGTAATAATTAAAAATAATAATGGTTATTTTAAATAGAGAAATTTAAAATGCTTGTGACAAAAATGTGGAAAGTTCTTTCTTATATTTTAGAAATTAACAATGTCAGATATGAAATCTGTTTCTGCCTCACTGGAAACTTCGGGCTCTTTCCACTGCATGATGTACAGGAGTCAAAAACCTTTCAGAAATTTACGATGAAAGGGCACTTGACATACGTTGTCAACTGCATTCATGATTTCTTTTCACAGAAAAGACACTTGCAAGTACACAAGAAGGACAAGTTGAAAACATAAGCTTTAAAAAAGTGACAGTAATCACTTCCTAGAAAATATAAAGAAAAAACACAGTTTCATGAATATTAATAAATGGGGGAATAATGAGCAACTATTATGAGATAAAATCAAAAGACTCAAGCCTGCTCTTTTATTGGACTGAGCGCCACAGGCATTGCCATCGCAGAAATATCTCCAGAATTCAGGAGCTACCTTGTGCCCAAGTCAAACAACTGAAGCAAGCATGCATTAAAGGAGATGCTTTGTTTGTGTGCAGAATAAATAAAAAAGATTTAACACTAGCAATATCAACTTCATCAAAAACCATATTTCAACTTTAATCATTAACATTAATAACAGAAATATTTTCCCAATGCCTAGCTACATTGAACAAAGCTGTATTTTTTAAACATCTGAGAAAGAATAGGAATTGGAAAATACTTTTAAAAAGTTACATTTACCCTGGAAATGTAACATGGCACGTGTCAAGAGAAATCATGCTTTTGCAGCTTAGTTAAGAACCCCTGGAAACCAAGAGTTCAGAGAAATCTTGATAGGTCCTTAAGATTTAGTCAGGGCAGTTGGGGTGCTGCCAAAATAAAGATTTAAATTAAGATGACTCCATAGTTTGGCACTTATCAAGCGGAGAGGGACATGCTAATAATACCAAGACTCATTTCCAAGAGAATTCAGAAAAGAATTCTGGCAGTCAACTGAATTTATAAGGTGGTAAATTTAAAAATGATAAAGCTTTCATCTGTCAGCCTAAGTCTGATTGTGAGGTATATGGCCATTATTTTGCAATTAGTGTCACTTACTGAAAAAGCACTTTCATGGTGATTCTACCCTTAGCTGCATTTTTCCAGAGCATTTCTTTCCACCAGTTTTGAAAATTATTGCTGTAATAGTCACTCAATATTAAATCAATCTGTCAATTAGTGATAGTGGGGGCCTACTTCTATTTTGTTCAATGCTTAGAAGCACTCAGAAGGTAGAAATGTAACTTATTTTATAAATTCATGGTGGTTTTTGTCAAGCTAAAGCTCAGGGAAATATTGAGAGGACTCACCTCTCAAATATGTGTCCCTATTCTATTCCATTCATTAGGAGTAAACCTCAGAACCCTCCACTCTGGTATTTAATGTAGCTTTGCCCATCATCAGCATTATTAAGCTCAGCTTTAATACTCTATTTTCTGTCTTTAAAGTTTTCTTGTCCTGTTTATTTTTTATCAACTCCCTATGGAAATAATAGTTTTAATATTTAAAAATATGTTAACAAATTCATTGTTTTCATGTTTTCTTCTTTTAAATGGCATTTTTCATTTCAAAAGATGGCTCAGGCCACTGTGGTCCCATGGGGAGTGAAGACTGGAAGATGATACATAGGGTTTGGCTGATATGTGCCCCACCAAAGGCTGAAGGAGTAAAAATAGTCCAAAATCCACTCCACCTTAAGGTGCAAGGCTGGATACTCGTGGCTCCAAGCACGGTCAGCTGACAAGAAGAGGTCCCTTAGTCTTAGTCACACAACTAGGCTTGGGAAAGGGAGCTTTTACTACATTGTTCAGTGATGTGCTCAGAAGTAGACTGACATAGTGCAGGTAGCTAGTCATGTTCTGTGTTTCACAAAAAAGAGTTTGTTAACCTAAATAACAAACAGAAAGGGAGACTCTGAAAAAAAAATGATGTTTGTTTCGGAATGGGCGTTGCAATGGGAATATGTATACCATAATAAACTATATACCTATTCAGGGAGGTAACGGATGATAAAAGTTTTCAAAGGAAAAAGTAGAAGATCACATAATTGTTTTGAGATAATTATTCCTGGCTACAAGAATCAATAACAAGGGTGGCACCAGTCAATGGGTTAAACAAGCAGTTTCTAGGTAGATGTCCTCGCAAGAGTATTTTGTGTGTGCTCAACCTTATGATGGCTTTGTTCGAGGTTGAGGTTTTCACAGTCTTTTGTGATAGTTCCTGTTATCAGGCATTCATGCAATGAAAACCTTCTTTTCCTGGCCTTCCCTGGCTCTGTTTATCAAGGATTTTTAAATAAGTGACTTCATTTTGATTCTGACAACATTCATAGGTTTAAAACCTGCTTCCAAATAAAACAGTCAATGGAAGAGCATAGATACTACAGAGAGAAAACAACCACAGAATGCTTAAAGAGATAGCCTGAGTATAACACCAGCACAGTCATGAGCTGAAAAATATACGGAAGAAAATAAAACCACTGACTTTGGTCAATAAAGACTCATGAGTAAAAACCATACGGGCTTCAGAGTTCCTAAAGAATCACTGTAGCTGCCTAAATACAAATCTCGCTATACATTCCTCTAACACTACACAGATCACAAAGAAAAGCAATAAAACTACTCTCAAAAATAGCTTAGGGACAGAGAATGCTACACACTTAAGTGCACATCTAAGTCAACAAATAAACATTCACATCTTGCAGAGCTGTCTCCAGAGTCAATACTCCAGCAGAGTCAGGTAGAGACTGCATGGAAATAAGGGTGGTTATTGAAGGCCTAGAGGTGGCAGAAAGCATACAATAACCCCCCAAAAAGAGAAATGCCAATGCAAAGAAGGAAAATGCTGGAAACACAGCTAAGACACAGTGAATAAAAACAGTACTAATAAGCAATTGAAAATAAAGTACTTGAATGTGTGAAAAAACTCCTGAAGATGCTACTTTGGTGGGTGGGATTGGAGGAGGCACATTAAAAAAAACCGTATACGTTCATGGGAGGCTAGCTTCAGAAACGAAGAAAGCAAACGTTGGAAATCAGGGTATTACAAAAGGAAAAAAAGGGGATTATTTCAAAAGCAAAATCTTACCTTCCCCAAAAAGTAAAATCTCAAATCTATTAACATTGCACTACATTGTCTTCACAAATAGGGTACTCATAACCTAAGTCACTTTGCGAACCATGAAAATCTCTCACAATATCTACTAGAAGTACTATTATTGATGGAGGAGAGAATTAGATGTTTTAAAATAACCAGAAAAGACAGGCAACATTCATACAAAGCTGTCATAAAAAGAAAATAGAAAATGCGAATCAAAACACAAGTATATATAAATACAGGAACAAACCATACAGCAGAGAAAAATTTTAGTACAGTATCCAAACTTATAAATAATATTTCAGTATTCCTTTTTTTTTTTGGAGACGGACTCCTTCTCTGTTGCCCAGGCTGGAGTACAGTGGCATGATCTTGGTTCACTGCAACTTCTGCCTCCTGGGTTCAGGCAATTCTCATGCCTCAGCCTCCCAAGTAGCTGGTATTACAGGCACGCACCATCATGTGAGGCTAATTTTTGTATTTTTAGTAAAGACTGGGTTTCACCATGTTGGCCAGGCTTGTCTCAAACTCTTGACCTCAAGTGATGTGCCCACCTCAGCTCCGCAAAGTGCTGGGATTACAAACGTTAGCCACCATGCCTAGTGAAAATAATATTTGTAAGCAGCACTTGCAACTATGAAGGAGCAACTTTAATCAGAAACTGAGAAAATAAATAGAAAAAACAGGAATATTTGGAATGTCATATGAGTTAAGGAAGAAAATTTTAAAACAGATAAAATATCATATGACCAAAGACTAAATAATAAGATAAACAATGGAGAACTATGTATCTGAAAATATAATAAGTGGTATTTAAAAGGAATCAAAACAGCTTAAAAATGAAACAAATACAATTTAAAAGAATCAGAATATTTAGAGTATAGGCAAAATTGAGCCAGGAAAAATATAATCGAAGTCTGAAAAATAAAGATAAAACTGTGGGAAAAAGTTAATAAAACTAAAATATAAGAAAAGTTTAGAGAGTTTATCCATTAAATATTATCATTGATGATTCACTGAAGCATGGCCCACTTTGATTTAGTCAGTCATTAACTAGTTGTTTTTAATAATTCAATGTACAACTTTGAACCCATGACCCAAAAGAAAAGCTAAGACCTTGACAAATCTACTACACGCAACCATGTGGTCCCAATCTCCTCATCAACCAAACCTTCTGCACCTCTCTAAATAAATAAAAATCATCCTGAATCACATGTTTATTATTGCATTATCAATCCTATATTGCATATATATATGCATTACTAAAAAGCATATATTTGTAAAATATAAAATATATACATATATATACATATATAATGAGTTTGAAAAATATAAGCTATATACATATATACACATATATAATGTTAGAAAGAACTGGAAGAGCTGAATTGTATCTTCTTTTTGGTTTTTTGTGTTGTGAACCCAAAATATCTGAGACAGGTCTCAATCATTAGAAAGTTTATTTTTTCAAGGTTAAGGACATGCCTATGACACAGACTCAAGAGGTCCTGATGACATCTGCCCAAGGTGGTTAGGACACAGCTTGGTTTTACACATTTTAGCACTGTTTTATCTTTGTGGCTACCTTATTTAGGAATAAACTGGGAGGCAAGTTTTCCTGACAAAGTTCCCAGCTTGACTTTCCCTTGGCTTAGTGATTTAGGAGTCCTGAGATTTACTGTCTTTTGTCACAGTATATGGTCAGTTTCAATAAATTGCTACTGTTTGGGAACTCAATCAAAATTTTGGAGTATATATGTGTGTATGTGTGTATATAGTTCTGTGTACATACATATATGCATATGCAGAATGTTTTTAATTTTATTAAAACATATTGTTGTACAAGATCATTTGAATTTACTTTTTTACTTAATATATCTCTAAGATCCACCCATCTCATTGCTTGCCATTTGTGTTCATTCATTTTGACAGTTATATAATAATATATATTATGTGATACCACAGTTTGCTCTTTTTTTTTTTTGAAAGAAAGGAAAAGAGAGAAAAGAAGAAAGAAAGAAAGAGTGAAAGAAAGAAAGAAAAAGAATGATAGAGAGAAAGAAAGAGGAAGAGAAAGAAGGAGAGAGAACGGGATTCTTGTTCTATTGCCCAGGCTAGAATGCAGTCTAAAAGTGGGTATTAAAAACCTCTTTTATGCCAATAATTGTGCTTAACAATGGAGACAGGAAAGAATAGGGGATGAAAATAACAAACAAGCAGCCAACCAATCTCTTCTATGGGCATTTTGGTTTTGATTTTTTTCAAAATGTTCACTATATTAAATGATGCCACTATGAATCTAGCTGATAGTAGGAATTTGTGGATGCTTTGCTGAATTTAAATTCTAAAAAAATGAAATGCAAAACATAATTCCCCGAGTATTAAAACAGATAGACTACAGGCAACATATTTCTAAGTGTATCTTGTGGAACCAAGTATCAGATTGAATTCTCAAACTGTAGCAATTAATTAAAATTGACCATACACTGAAAATTAAAAAGAAGAGGATGTAGTTTAATGGACTTTTCTGGTTCTCCACAATTTATGTCTGACCTCTTAGGAGCATTTTCAGGACAAGGTGGTTTCGTTCATCCTTTTGTCCATGATAGATTCTAGTACCCTACAGCAAATAAATATCATTTAAATAGTAGGTTAATGAGTGAATAGATAGATAAGGCGATCAGCATATCTTTTCAAACAGAAAGTGTTTTTGCAATATTATTAGAACATTTCTCATTAGTGCATCTTAAAAAGTTTAAAAATAATATCAAACATAAAATATTCTTTTGAAATTGAAACTTGCTTTATTATCAGACAGCCCAGTATAATTAACTACATTGTCTGCTGTTCACAAAACTCTTTGACTCTTTGCTATAATTATTTTGATGCACTTATTTACACGCACACAGACACACACAAACTCCTTCCATTTTCTGAAAATGTAGGACACATTCACATATTCAAAAATTTTTATAAAATTACGATGCTACCATATTAACCCCAAAATGAAAGCTAGACTACTATATTCCTTCCAGAACATTTTAGGCAAGTAGGTATCATCTTACATGAACTTTAAACATAGGGTCTCTTTACTCTTGTAAAAAAAATTATAATCTACTATAATCTAAATTATATCATATGCATTACAGACTAAGGCAGAAAAAACAGTTACGTAAGTTATCTTAATAAAATACTTCGCAAAAGTAATTGTAAGAGGCAACTGTGGGTAGAATTATTGATCTACACTAAGTGCAACAGAATGATAAAAACTTTGAATAATAACCACCTAAAAGGTAAAATTTGTCACAAATAAAATATCCAGTAGAGAAGAAACATACAGATTACACTGGAAGCAAATGCAGAAATCCAGTAGAATTAGGAAGAGCTGTGACAAATCACAAACTGTAATGAAATGCATCTATTAAACAGCAATTACTATTTTGGTTTTAGGAATATTGAACGTCTTGAATTTATCTTCAAAGCCCTCAGTGTCACATCAATGAGTACATCTAATACACAGATGTGATACTGTAAGAATTCTGTGATAAGTATTTTGAATACTCAGAAAAATTTTAATTTATTGAATTAACTCTATGTCTTTTCATTAAAAAAAAACAACAACTCCACGGCAAATCTGATAAAGCAGAGTGCCTGCAAACAGACTATGCAAATTTCGCTTATACTAGTGGCAAAATTGATACAATGAGTCATACATAGATAATTCTTCATTTTCATCATTTACTTTTGTCCACATAAAATTCAATTTAATCTACTCTGTTTCAGCTCTTCTCTGTGCCAAGGAACGTGTTTGGTTTGAATGAAAAAAACATGGCACATTATGACCCTATTCAGAGAATACAAATGTTACCATGTCTATAATCTATTTTAAAATATCTTCTATATAGAAGGAGTGATGTTATTTTGGTGTTGGTAAGTTTAAGCACCACCCCAGGGATGGTGAATTTCTAATTAGAAAGTTGCACTTTGAAGGTGATCCATTATCATTTAATCAGAAAGGCCACCTCAGAGTCAGCTTCTAGAACTTGCACTCTTATATTGAACAATGCCAGAAATGTTACTAATTGACAAAGAAGACATTAGAAATGAAATTTTATGAGTGAAAAGTAGCTTGTCAGTGAGTCAAATGGATATTTAAAAGACTTGCCTTGGTGACGTATATACATATATACAAACTGATATTTAAAAGACTCGCCTTGATGTAATTTTTTTCTACACCCTTAAATGTGCATCAGATGCTCTGTTTCCTCATTGGTTCTAAGGATTCTTTATCAATTTAGAAACAAACTAGTTTGCTAGATGATTAGATACATGATGTGCTAGAATATTTAGAATATTACTAATGCTTTCACTTGAGAGTAACCAAGTGAAAAATGCAAGGTGGATTTACATTACCTAAAATGAGTACTAGCTAGGATTTCTTTGAGCTCAAGGAACAAGCTGGGGACTGCTAAGTACCTGTTTACTGATAATTGTGAAGACACATTTGATCTGCTACTTTATTTCATTACAATTTGGTTGAGAATTTTCAGAAAAGTAGCTAACCCTCACCTACAACTAATTATAGACTGCTATTACCTACTAAAAGATGAAAAAAGAAAAAAAAATCTTTAGTAGCACCTACAGAAGAAAAAGGAAAAAAACTTTAGTAGTTGTGCATCAGCTAAGTTTAGACTAGCTTTTTCAACAGTACATAATGTGGAAATATGCAGCTGTGTAAGCCTGGTCTTAGTTTTTCAAGAATAAAGACATTTCTAGATAATATAAACTTATCTTGAAATCTATACCATAGAAGCACATGGCCATGTGGTGAATGTCTAAAATATAATGTCTATTTAATGCTACTGTTTGTTACAGTAGATAGCTAGTCAGACATGAAAAGGGCAGGAGAAGGGCTTCCACCACCTACCAACCGGGAATGTCAGGCAACCATCAGGTGACAGTCAGGTGGTTTTTAACTGTCTCTCTAAAATAATAATTGGTTGCAGCCAGCAGCAGGGAAAGGCACTCTCCTAATAGATAGGGAACACCTGAAACTGGTGAGCAGAGGCTTCCTGATAAGATCTCAGGAGTAGGGCAAGTGTACTCACACATATACTCCTAAGAGGCAAAATGGTGGAGCTAGCAGGCATGTGACCTCGGAGGATAGGAACATTTGACTGATAAGGGAAGAATGCTTCAAGTGAGAATGTGTACAACTCCAGTAAACAGTGTGCATGCTCATCTCCCAAGTGCTAGCAGGCCACTGTGCATGCAGACAGCCCACCCCAAGGGAAGAATCAGGGGAGAAGAGACACAAGACCCCCAGGAATATGCCAACGTACAAAACTCCAAGTCAAAATGTCAAACCACACACATGTCTTTCAAGTTGCCCACTTGGTCCTCTTCCAGGTGTACTTTCTTTCCTTTTGTTCCTGTTGTAAAGCTTTTTAATAAACTTTCACACCTGCTCTAAAACATGCCGCACTATCGCCTTCTGCCCTATCTGCTAGTTGAATTCTTTTTTTCTGAGAAGGCAAGGGTTGAGGTTTTTACAGATTAACAACCAGTAACAATATGATCATACACATTCTCTATTAACTATTATTTGACCCAAAGCTAAGAAGCATGATGGATACAGTGATAATATTATGTAATGACACTGAGTACTCATTCATTTCACTAGAAAAATCTGAGTATTTTCCACCAGAGTTTCATTGTGCCAAGGAAAAGATTTTACAGAAAAAAAAAATGTATTTTCTTTCATCTTTACATAAATAACAAGAAAGGGAAAAGACAAACTACTATAGGATCAGAGGATTTTTTTTCCTTCCAAAGAATTCAGTTGATTTATTTCAGATTGTGAGGAAAAAGTGTGATTCCCCAGATCCTTGTTGCTCTGTAGCATTTTATGGCCTGTATTTCTTAGTTTACAAGGAGCAACTAGATTTAAGGGCCAATTTAACTTATACAAATGGTGTGGGTAGGTAGTAGTGTTACTCAAGATAGGAAATTTTCTGGGGTGAAATGCAAACAATTTTCTTGCAAACTTGCTTGTTGTTGTCAACTTTGTCTCTTTAAAAACAACATTTCCTTATTGCAGGAGAATAATTCAAAAAGGTTAAAAACGAATTAGGTAATCCACTCAGTGTAACAGTGAAACAGGAGATCGAAATTCAGCTTTTGACAAATGCACAGTAATATAAGATAAAAAATCAAGCACATTTTATGTGTACAAATAAAATTTTTAAATGCTGATTCATTTTTTAAAAATAAGGAAAAAGCTGTTTTTGAGACAGGGTTTTAGCTTTTTCCCAGGCTGGACTGTAATGGCATGATCGTAGTTCACTACACAACCTCCACCTGTCGGGTTTAAGCAATTTTCTCATCTCACCCAAAGAGGTGGGATTACAAGCCTGGCTAATTTTTTAATCTCTTGGAGAAATGAGGTCTCATTATGTTGCCCTGCCTGGTTTTGAATTCCTGAATTCAAGTGATTCTCCACATTGGCCTCCCAAAGTGCTAGGATTAGAGGCATGAGCCACCACGCCCAGCCAAGGAAAAAGCATCTTATATAAAGTTATCTCTTCTCTTCCCCATACAACTATGATAATCTCAAATGTAAGAGAAATAAAAGATATTATTTTAAAATATTAGAAATAAGAATATTTGAATACACATTTTAAATTTTAAAGTTGAAACTTTGAATTTAATGCCACCAGACAGTAAGAAAATTCTCCAGAGTTATAAACCTTTTCAGAAAGATAAAAGACATACTGAGAAGAAGTACACATAGGCATATCAACTGAACTCCATAGCAGTTGTCATATGGAATTAATTGTCTTTCAGACTCATTAAACATTTCTAATTATTTTGACAAATTCTAGGAATGTTAGGCTGATATCAAAAGACTGGCAGAAATGATCTTCATAAATATAAATGATTGATTAATTAAAACTTGTGAAACAAAAATAGAAGTGATATGCAAATAAATGAAGAAATCATTTTCTTCATTTACAAGGTAAAAATGGTGCTAAAATAACCATATTTCCATAGCAATATATGTATGCAGTTTGGCATAAAAAACATGTACGAGAAATAGTAATATCTTCATAAAAATGAATACATTACCAATTTTATCCTTGACTATTTCTCAGTTATCTCATTTAATTCTCATATCAACACTTACAAACGTCATTCTTACCCTCATATCACAAATGAAAAAACAGCTGCTGCCGAGCAGCCCTCGCTCTCCAACTCCAGCGCCGCATCTGGCTCCCCGCGCTCCAACCAGCAGAGAAGGCGGGTAAGTAAGGAGGTCTCTATACCAAGGCTCTTACAAAGCCGACTGCCGCAAATTGCAAATTGACCTGCGGTAAAGCACCTAGGAAGTAACTGGTTACAAAAGCCGCGCGCAAGAGTTCGCCCTCTACTGGAGGGATGAAGAAACCTCATCGTTACAGGCCTGGGACTTTGGCACTCTGAAATCAGAGGTTATCAGAAGTCTCCTGAACTTCTGATTCGCAAACTTCCTTTCCAGCGTCTGGTGCCGGAAATTGCTCTGGAGTTTAAAGCAGATTTACACTTCCAGAGTGCAGCTACCGGTGCTTCGCAGGAGGCAAACGAGGCCTATCTGGCTGTCTTTTTTGAAGACACCACCTGTGTGCTGTCCATGCCAAATGTGTAACAACAATTATGCCAAAAGACACGCAGCTGGCAAGCGGCATACGTGGAGAACATGCTTAAGAATCCAGTATGATGGGAAATATTTCATCCGCAAAAAAAAAAAAAAATTATCTTCTTCCTGTTACTGGTAGTTCTGAATGTCAGATTTTTTTTTCCATGGGGTCAAAAGTTACCTAAGTATGTGATTACGAGCAGAAAAATAGGGGACAGAAATCAGGTATTGGCAGTTTTTCCACTTTCATTTGTGTGTGAATTTTTCACATAAATGCGGAGACATAAGGCATGTATGCAATTTAAAATGTTTCAATGAGTAAGTATCAGTAGTTCAACTTTATAATAATTATAAATAAACCTGTTAAATTTTCTAGACAATGTCAGCATTTGGATTTGTCTTTAAACAAGTAAATTTCTTATTGACAGCAACTAAATGGTGTTTGCTGCTTTTCTGTCATAGAGTAGATTCCATCCATTCACTATACTTTTCTAACTGAGCTGTCTTACAGACAAGTATATGGTTTTAATGTTGTCTGTCTTCTGTGCTGTTCCTGTAAGTTTGCTATTAAAATACATTAAACTATTTATAAAAAAACAATTTCTGAGACACTTGGAGAGCCCATATTATAATACAGAATCTATGCCACAGAATCTGTACTTTGTTCAATGCTTTTTAAATTCTGATTGGTTATTGTTTCTGACTTTTTTTTTAATACTTTGCCTTAGGATGCAATAGCCCTTCTAGGTTTTCCACAGAAAAGATGGTTAGCATATATACAACATCAAGTCTACTAGACAGGTTTGTGTAAAATGGGGAAAACTCTACACACAGTCTGCTTAGAGATGGAAGAGACTAGGTGTTTCTTTTTTAAAAAAAATGAGACTGTGTAATAATTTTATGTACAAAATTGTTTGTCATGCCAGGTCTTCATTCTGCCAGGAGAGAAAGCCATTCATTTAACCCCCTGTGGACCAGAAGGAAGCGATTAGACAGATTTGCTCCAATGATGAAAGCCCAGGTAGAAAGTGTTCCACAGTAGTTTGCCCACTGGTGGCCAAGAAAATAAGCCATAATAGTTTTTACTGGATGTATTATTGCTTCTAGCATCTTTGCTGCATTTTTTAAATCTCCATACAAATGTCTTTGAGGGATGAGTTCTGAGGCAATTGGGATGCAAATACAGATAACAAAGCAGAAAACTAATACATACACAGATACTCTCTTATTTTCTCAAAATCCACTAATTGTTTACAGCAAAAGAAAGCTATAAATACATATTTTTACTGGGTACATGATTTGACCCCCTCTGTAATCATACTTGAAAACTGAAGATAATCAGCATTCCCTATTAAGAATCAAAGGAAATGCTTTTTATTTTCTTTTTATTTTCCTTTTTTTTTTTTTTTGAGACAGAGTCTCCCTCAGTCACCTAGGCTGGAGTGCAATGGCGAGATCTCGGCTCGATCACTGCAACTTCCATCTTCCGAGTTCAAGCGATTCTCCTGCCTCAGCCTCCCGAGTAGCTGGGATTACAGGCGTTCACCATCACACCTGGCTAATTTTTCTATTTTTGGTAGAGACAGGGTTTCGCTATGTTGGCCATGCTGGTTTCAAACTACTGAACTTAAGTGATCCACCCGCCTCGGCCTCCCAAAGTGCCGAGATTAAGGCGTGAGCCACTGCACTCAGCCAGGAAATTCTTTGTTTGATGCACTTGCCAACACAACCTTAAGTATGTTTGTGTGTTTCTGTAAATGTAGATGCATGTTTGTATGTATATATGTATGGATATGTGTTTATAAACTAATTCAAGAGACATAGTTAGAGAAATAACTAAAACCCCAGTGTGACCAACACATCATGCACTTTAGTAAAGGACATAATAAATATTTCTATTGGATAGTCAAAAAGTGTTAAAGTCAGTTTGGTTGTGATATATATTTTAATTTTTCATAATAATTAGTTTTAACTATATCTTTTCCAAATAAATTAAGAGATTTAGAGAGCATCCAGAACAAAACCTTAAGTGATTAGTGAAGTCAAAACAGTGTCCTAAGTGAAAAAAGTACAACATCTAAATTTGTTTAACTTGACAAGAAAAGTATGTATAAAATTTGAAAAGTGTGAGGAAAGTGAAGTAAAATTGATTATTTAGTATAGTCCATAGGAATATAAGAAGAAAAATAAAATAATCTCAAAAAGAAAAAAAAGTATATTTCTCTGAAAGCATCACAGTATCAGTTTAAAAAGAGAATAAAAAAAGATAATTTCCACTTTACCAGCTTTGATTCATTAATGTAATTAATGAAATCTTCAACTAGCCTATAAATAAAGTTTGTTGAGCAAAAGGCTTGACAACTAATGACTTTTGTAGTAACAACAATAATAGCTAAAGCGACCTGGCAAGCACTGTTCTAACTTGAATTTTACAATAACTCCATTATATAGATGTTATTAATGTTCCCATTTATATATGAGTAAACTGAGATAGAGATGAAATGAGAATAAAAATGTCTAATTATTTGTATTATGTTATTAAATATTTATATTAAATATTATTGGATATATATCACATTACATATATGATATATGTTTATTATATTATTAATATAATAAATATATGATACATGAAATAAATATATGATACATATGATATATGATATATATTTTCATACATGATATATATTTTTATTATATTATTAATACAATAAATATGTGATTTATATTTGATGTATCACATATTATATTAATGATATATGAAATATATATCATATATCATGATATATCATATATGATATATATTTCATGTATTATTAATACAATAAGAAATAATATTAATATTATAATAGCTAAAATAAATATATGTATTTTTATATACTAATTCACATTAAATGTATACTCTCAGTCATGCTATAAGTAATTGCTGTTTTGGCTAGTACTAGTAATTGTACAAGGTAATTACAGTGCATGATTTTAAAATAAATATTTTTATTAATAGACTTGTTTGTAATTACATTATGTACATATGTTAATACATAATTGGTTTCGTAACTCACATGGAAAGCATGCTAATATGAAGGACCCTATCTATTCTTTAAGTATTCTTGTAACTGGAACCTATGGGCTGAGCCATTAATTAAAAGAATCAATAATATTTATTACTGTATATATTTCAGGTCAAGAGTCCTGTTAGGCCCTGGGAATATATCAGAACAAGGCAGTCAAAGCCCTCCTCTTATTTAACATACCTCTAGTGAAGAAGAAGAAAAAAATGCACAAACAGTATGTATTAGGGTTCTCCAGAGGAACAGGACCAATAAGATAGATGATTGATTGATAGATGATAGATAGAGATATTAAGTTGGTGCAAAAGTAATTGCAGTTTTTTGCATTAATTGTAATCATTTGTAATGGCAAGAACCTGCAATTACTTTTGCACCAACCTAATAGTAGCACAGTTAGAGAAATAGACGGCTAGACTGATAAATGGATAGAAAAAGACTTATTACAAGAAATTGGCTGTTTCAATTATGAAAGTTGGCAAGTCCAAAGTCTGCAGGGTGGGCCAACAGGCTGGAAACCCAGGAAGAGCCAAGGCTGCTGTTTCAGTCCAAAGGCTGTCAAACTGTAGCCTCAGGGGTACTGAGGCTATGATTCCTGTCCAAAGGTTACCAGGCTGGAGGAGCAACAAGAGCCAATTTTGCAGTTCAAGTCTGAAAACAGCCATCTAGCTCCAGGGTGGGAGGAAAGGTATATTCAGTCAGTTCTTTTTAAGGCCTTCATTTGATTGGATGAGGCCCGCCAATATTACGAAGGCCAGTTTGCTTTATTTTACCAATTTAAATGTCAATCTCATCCCAAAACTTTACAGAAACCCCCAAATAACATTAAACCAAATATCTGGCACTTGATGTCTCACTCAAGCAGACAGACACATAAAATTCACCATCACACAACTCAATAATGTGACCCAAGTTTTGGGATTTGAGAGGTCAGAAACTTTTCTCTTAGAAGATAATGTTTAAGCTCAAATCTGCTTGACAAGAAGTGAACACTCAAGAGACAGTCTCCGGAAAGGGAAATAGTCTGTGAAGGGAATGAGAAGGCAAAGCAAGGAACAGAACAAAGGGCTATGTGATTAGAGCTCTGGGGACAAGAAAAACATGAGATGATATGACATAGTATCGGGAAAAAACATATAGACTATGCTTTGCAGTTTAGATTTAATGTTGAGTGGGATAGAAAGCTTCTGAATGATTCCAAGCTGTAGTCAATTTATAAATCCAAAAAATCAGCATTGCCCCAGAAGGATTCTCCCTCACAATCTATTTTTATTACTTGATGCAATATTCCTCTATACATGCTTAGTAACAGCCCGCAGACATTTATTGAGCACCTAATATATAACGATGACTATTTAATCACAGGGGAATCAAAGAATAATGAAACATCATCCCTACTCTGAGTCCATTTCAATTTCAGGTATAAAGAATAATGCAAAAACATAATTTTCCCTTATATTTATGCTCTATACTTATGTTCTCTAGTAGTAGGGAGAGCCTTGGGGTGATGCATGAGATTGCCAATTCTAGAAAACTGCTGGTGAATTTATATATGCAGACAAAACCAAAGATCAAAGTATTTACATCTTAAGTACATTTTTTGCACATATTGACAATAATTTGTATGCATTGTATGAAGTAATGAATTTTACTGTCAGATCACCTATCTGAATAAGAAAACAGAATATTTTCCCTACTAGTTTACTGTAAATTAAATCACATCCATTAATGAACTAAGCTCAAACACAAACATAATCTAAGAACTTAAGTAATAAATTCTGACTTTAAATTAAATTGAAGCTTCTTTTCAATTAAAAAAATCTAAGTTTAATGAATGCTACACGAATGAGAAAAGACTTAAGTGGTTTAATACTCTATAGACATTGTCCTATTTGGATATGATAGGAAAATACATACATAGACAGAGCTAAAGATATTATTTCTACTGACCACAATATAGTGCAAATGCTTACTTTTAATTTATGATTCCCAGATCAATACCTCCCTATTTTTGTGTATTATATATTCAAATTCCAAATCATTACAGGAATGGGGCTTTAGTTTTACATTCATAATGTCTCCTGAATATTCATATAAATTGCTTCTCAAAATACTCTCATTAAAAACGACCTGAGTAATAGAACTTGTAAAGCACTTTAAAAATATGAACCTTGTGTAAATGCTAAGTAGCATTTTTATTAGTGTTAAACATTAAACAATAGCAGAGGGAGTAATAAATTTAGATTTATGGCATGGCCAAGGAAGAAAAATATTTTTATAAGAAGCATCAAAGGACAGTAAAAGAATATTCAATGAAGCAAAATTGAAAAATATGCCAGACCATCTTCCAGGAATCTAATCTGGTATAAAATTTTAATGCCTATAATAATGAATAAAGTAATCAGGGTCAGGAAGACAGACATTTAAGCCATTTAAAAATAAAGGCTCAGAAAAGGGTGACCCCAGTCAGATTGTTAGTCCCCCAGGTTTGATAATGAGAATAGGTCAATATTTGAGATTTTCATTCAAGAGCCATGCAACAATTTGATTCATCTCACCATCTTGTAGTAAACAATAATCTTCATCTAATCTTCTATTCAAAATGGCCTAGTGCTCCCCCTCTGCCTTCTCCAAATCAGCCAGCAAAAATGGCCTGTCTTTCTTGGGCACTTACTCTATGTTAATTCAGAGCAGTTAAGTTTTGGGATGATTCCATTCAGCAAATGAGTTTTGGTTGTCCTCATTTTGTCCCTGGACAAAACCCACTGGTGATGGTCAGCTCTTCTATGAATTCCAACCTAAAAATGATCCTCCATTTGCAATTATTATGGTGCTGAAATATACCACTGATGTTGGGACCTCTGGCAGCCACTGCACTTCTGGCCTGGCATGGTCCTAATGCAATAGATCCTGCTTAGGTTATTCAAAGAATGAGAAAAAAAGAGTCCAGCCTTTTCTGCCATGAATGACCATTGTCTATGGTCTCAAAATTATTGCCTTTTAAAATCAAATATATGGTTATATGTTTAGAGGGAAATTCCACCCTAAAAAAGTGTATTCAGGTCAGGTTATTGTATCTTCCAGCTTATGGATTTTGACCCATTGTTATTCTTTTTTTTTTTCTTTTTCTTTTTTTTTTTTATTGCATTTTAGGTTTTGGGGTACATGTGAAGAACATACAATATTGTTGCATAGGCACACACGTGGCAGTGTAATTTGTTGCCTTCCTCCCCTTCACCTATATCTGGCATTTCTCCCCATGCTATCTCC
>CAUYQU010084010.1:0-24533 GCA_963574635.1 Cheracebus regulus | reverse complement strand
AGACGGGTGGATCATCTGAGGTCAGGAGTTCGAGACCAGCCTGACCAATACAGTGAAACCTCATCTTTACTAAAAATACAAAAAAATTAGCTAGGTGTGGTGGCAGGCACCTGTAATCCCAGCTACTCAGGAGGCTGAGGCTGGAGAATCGCTTGAATCCAGGAGGCAGAAGTTGAGGTGAGCCGAGACAGGGCCATTGCACTCTAGCCTGGGCAAGAAGAGTGAAACTCCATCTCAGAAAAAAAAAAAAAAAGAGAGTCTGGGCGCAGTGGCTCACGCCTGTAATCCCTGCATTTTGGGAGGCTGAGGTGAGCAAATCACAAGGTCAGGAAATCGAGACCATCTGGCTAACATGAAACCCCGTTTCTACTAAAAAATACAAAAATTAGCCAGGCGTGGTGGTGTGCGCCTGTAGTCCTATCTACTTGGGAGGCAAAGGCAGGAGAACTGCTTGAACCTAGGAGGTGGGGGTTGCAATGAGCCGAGATTGCGCCACTGCACTCTAGCCTGGGCGACAGAGTGAGAGTCCATCTCAAAAAAAAATTAAAAAATTTAAAAAAAGAAAGGACATGATAGCTCATGCCTGTAATCCCAGCACTTTTGGAGGCTGAGGCCTGAGATTCTCTTCAGACTAGGAGTTTGAGACCAGCTGGGGCAACACAGAGAAACTCTGTCCCTACAAAAAATTAAAAATTAGGCCAGGCTCAGTGGCTCATGCCTATAATCCCAGCACTTTGGGTGGCTTAGGCAGGTGGATCCCTTGAGCTCAGGAGTTGGAGACCAGCCTGACCAACATGGTGAAACCCAGTCTCTACTAAAAATACAAAGTTAGCTGGGTGTGGTGGCACATGGGTGTGGTAATCTCAGATATTTGGGAGCTGAGGCAGGAGAATCTTTGAATCTGGGAAATGGAGATTGCAGTGAGCTGAGATGGCACCATTGCACTCCGGCCTGGGCAACAAGACAGAAATTCCGTCTCAAAAACTAAAAATTAGTTGGGCATGGTGGCATGTGCCTGTGGTCTCAGCTACAGCCACTCAGGAGGCTGAGGTAGGAGATCACTTGAGCCTGGTATGTGGAGGCTGCACTGAACCGTGATTGTGCCACTACACTTCAACCTGGGTGACAGAGTAGGACCCTGACTCCAAAAAAAACAGGAAATGTGGCTTACCACTAGCTGAGTGGCTTGTACCGAACAGTGGAGATGAAGACAAGGATGGAATCTAAGTAACAGCACAGGCAGGAAGTTGACTGTTGGTGCCATGTTGACAGAAGCCTTGAACTCCTTTCCTTCTGCCTGCTCTGCTGCCTGCCCCTCTCTAGGATAGAAAGCGAATGGGTTTCCAGTCTGCAAGGATTTGGGGGGTGAAAAAAGGAAGCTCCTTTGTCTTCAACTCAAGTTTGGTGGGAGTAAAACAAACCGAACAATGAACAGGGCAAAAAGTGCTGGAACATGGGTTTTGTGCAAGATATGCTGGAACATGTATGGCGGCACCAAGCACTTCAGGGCTGTATGAATCACATCTAGTAATTCACTCAGCAGCCACTATATACCTATAAGCAAGGGTGAGACAGTTTTCTAATCCTGCTACTTGCTCCTGCAACCTTTCCTGCAACCCTCAAAGCTCAGTTCCACAGGGGAAACTGTAGGAGGTCCGCAAAGGAGCGGACTCCTTCCTAAACATTTCACCTAGAGCTCCCAGCACTGCGCCCAGTCATCCCCAGTATGCTGACCATTCATCAGTCAATAAACTGTTACGTACACGCTACGGGGCAAGATAGCTGAGAGGACATTACTTCCTTAGAAGGCAAAGATAAATCCCTGTAAGCACAGGTTCAAAGGGCGCATGCGTAAACGCTAAGCAGCCGCAGTGATGAAGGTTACTGCCATCGAGGCACGATGCAGATCCACGCGAGGCGCGGCGAACCCTCCCAGAGCAAGCTCGCGGCACCGGACGGCCCCTCCCCTTTTCCTCCGGCCTCCCCTGACGGAAGCGGAAACGGCGCTCGCGCAGCCAAGTCGTCTGGCTCGCTGGCTCCGGAAGCCGCGTTCCTTCACACTCCTCGCTGGTCTCCTGTCACCATGGCGCTGGCTGTCTTGCGGGTCCTGGAGCCATTTCCGACCGAGACACCCCCGTTGGCAGTGCTGCTGCCGCCCGGGGGCCCATGGCCGGCGGCGGGGCTGGGACTGGTGTTGGCCCTGCGGCCTGCCGGGGAGAGCCCGGCAGGGCCGGCGCTGCTGGTGGCAGCCCTGGAGGGGCCGGGCGCGGGCCCCGAAGAGCAGGGGCCCGGGCCCCCGCAGCTGCTGGTTAGCCGCGCGTTGCTGCGGCTCCTGGCACTGGGCTCTGGGGCCTGGGTGCGGGCGCGGCCGGTGCGGCGGCCCCCGGCGCTAGGCTGGGCACTGCTTGGCACCTCGCTGGGGCCTGGGCTTGGACCGCGAGTCGGGCCGCTGCTGGTGAGGCGCGGAGAGACTCTGCCAGTGCCCGGACCTCGGGTGCTGGAGACGCGGCCCGCGTTGCAAGGGTTGCTAGGCCCAGGAACTCGGCTGGCTGTGACTGAGCTCCGCGGGCGGGCCAGACTGTGCCCAGAGTCTGGGGACACCAGTCAGCCCCCACCCCCGCCCGTGGTGTCCTCCTTTGCGGTTTCTGGCACAGTCCGGCGACTCCAGGGAGTTCTGGGAGGGACTGGAGATTCACTGGGGGTGAGCCGGAGGTGTCTCCGTGGCCTTGGCCTCTTCCAGGGCGAATGGGTGTGGGTGGCCCGGGCTGGAGATTCATCGAACACTTCACAGCCGCACTTGGCTAGGGTGCAGGTCCTAGAACCTCGCTGGGATCTCTCTGATAGACTGGGACCCGGCTCTGGCCAGCTGGGAGAGCCCCTCGCTGACGGACTGGCGCTCGTTCCTGCCACTTTGGCTTTTAATCTTGGCTGTGACCCCCTGGAAGTGGGAGAGCTCAGAATTCAGGTAGGATAAAGGACTGAGGTCAGGAGTGCTTCCTCTTCCTTACACCTACTTCTCTGTCTTAGGTAAATTGGAAGACTAGAGCCTTAGCATTTAGGACCCGTGCTCCATATTATCTTGGACTTTGAGCATAATGTTTATTTATTTCTTTTTATTTTTTAAGCTCCCCAATACAGAGACAGTGGGAGGGGGGCTCCAAAGACAAAAAAGGAAAACCCCTGAACATAATGTTTCTTAGCCTTATTCATTTTCTTTTCTTTCTTTCCCTTTTTTTTTTTTGAGATGGAGTCTTGCTCTGTCACCCAGGCTGAAGTGCAGTGGCGGGATCTTGGCTCACTGCAACCTCCACCTCGGGTTTAAGCGATTCAAGTGATTGTCCTGCCTCAGCCTCCTGAGTAGCTAGGACTACAGGCCCACACCATTATGCCCACCTAATTTTTGTAATTTTAGTAGAGACGGGGTTTCACCATATTGGTCAGGCTGGTTTCGAACTCCTGACCTCAGGTGATTCACCTGCCTCGGCTTCCCAAAGTGCTGGGATTACAGGTGTGTGCCACTGTGCCAAGCCTATTTATCCATTTCCTATAATCAAAACATAAGCCTCCATAATGTAGTCGGGCATAGGAAAGACTTTCATTCATTGAGGTGAGGTTCGGGTGTGGTGGTGCATGCCTATAATTCCAGCTACTTGGGAGACTGAGGCAGGAGAATCACTTGAACCCTGGAGGCAGAGGTTGCAATGAGCCCAGACCACATCACTGCACTTCAGCCTGGATGACAGAGCGAGACTCTGTCTCAAAAAGAAAAAAATGTGAGGTTCAGGTGTGTATATTAATCTACTAAATGGACTTAGTTTATTGAATTGCTACAATATATTCAGTATTGTGGTTTATAATATGGAGGATGATGTCTCTGTGCTTTTGCTTATGCTTATCTTTGACTTCAAATTGTTTCCTATTCTTCTAGCCTCATCTGTTAATATCCTATCTTCCTTTCCCTCAAGAGCCATCTAAAGATGACAACTTTGTCACAAAGCCTTTCGTGATCTTGCAGCCACAAATTTAGCACTTCCTCCTATAGCATTTTCTATCTTTTTTATGGCATTTATTTTATTCTATCTTGTTATATTACATAATCTGTCTAATCCCCAATTATATATTGTAAATACCTTGAAGGAAAGGAGTCTCTATTATCTTTGGTGCCTGGTGTTTAATTTTAATATTTTATTAAATACATCCAAGGGAAGTTTTTGGTTTCTGCCTTTACTTCAAGAAGAAAGTTGTAGAACAGATAATAGTTGTTCCATTTTCATGGATTACTGAGTAAAGAGGTACCAGTTCACCATAACAGACATAAGAGTGACAAAAAATAAACCTTCTTGTGTTAAAAGAAAAAGGCCAGAAATTAGCCCAGCATGGTGACGCACAGCTGTAATCCCAACTACTAGGGAGGCTGAAGGAGGAGAATTGCTTGAACCTGGGAGGCAGAGGTTGCAGTGAGCCCAGATCGCACCACTGCACTCCAGCCTGGGTGACAGAGTGAGACTCTGTCTCAAAAGAGAAAGAAAAAGTTGTGTTTAGGGGGACAAATACAGTATAGTGTTTAATTAAAGACCTAGGTGTATGGTTTAGATGGTGCTGTCCAATATGGAAGCCACCAGCCACTTTGTGGCTTTTTAAATTTAAATTAATAAAAAAATAAAATAAATAAATTTAAATTAATTAAAACTAAACAAAGTAAGCCTGGCCAACATGGCAAAACTCCATTTCATTAAAAAAAAAAAAAAATTGGCTGGGCATGGTGGTGCACACACCTGTAGTCCCAGCTACTCAGGAGGCTGAGGCATGAGGAGACTCTTTTGAACCCAGGAGCAGAAGTTGGCGTGAGCCAAGACTGCCCTGCTGCACTCCACTCTAGCATGGGCAACAGAGCAAGACTCAGTCTCCAAAAAAAAAAAAAAGGCTGGGCGAGGTGGCTCATGCCTGTAATCCCAGCACTTTGGGAGGCCAAGGCAGGCAGATCACAAGGTCAAGAGATGGAAACCATCCTGGTCAAGATGGTGAAACTCCATCTCTACTAAAAATACAAAAATTAGTTGGGTGTGGTCATGAGCGCCTGTAGTCCCAGCTACTTGGGAGGCTGAGGCAGGAGAATCACTTGACCGTGGGAGGCGGAGGTTGCAGTGAGCCAGGATTGCACCACTGCACTCCAGCCTGGTGACAGCAAAATTCTATCTCAAAAAAACAACAAAAATTAAAAGAAATCCAGTTTTTCAGTTGCTTTAGCCACATTTCTTTCATTTTCTTTGTATCTTTTTAGCCACGTTTCAAGTGCTCAATAGTACATGTAGATATAGACTATTTCTACCATTGTAGAGATAATAATCCTAGAGTAGCCAGTTAATCCTATAGGATGTCAGGTAGAGATATAAGATATATGTTAACAGGAGTGGATATAGGTTTCCTCTTGAATGAAGGAAAACTACTGGAGTGTGCAATAGTGGAGCTCATTGAACCAACCCTTTCAGCTTTTTCCACAGCCTGAATTCAGGGTTTCCTCGCCAGTGTCCACTTAATAATCTCAGTGGCTGCCTTGTGTCACTCATAGGACTTGTGGGAATAAATATCTTTACCATTTCACTGGCTCTGGGCCAAGTTAAAGGTGTTCAAGAAAGGTTTTCTTTACTGGGAAATTTTTTGGAGCCAGAGTCAGGATAGGAGGTGACATTCTCTTCCTGGTGCCCATTAGAGGGAGAGGTTTTCAAGTTTGCTACCTCAGGCCCCACCTTCCACAAGTCTTGTGGTTATGGGAAAGACAGAGGATGGAAATAGATATGTTGGCTGCTAAGAGGCAGGATAGAGCCTGCCTCCTTAGGAGAAGGTTATAAAGTGGTGGTTATTTCTCTAATAGAGGTACTTGGAAGGCTCCATCGCCCCTGAAGACAAAAGAAGCTGCTCATTGCTGCCTGGGCCTCCGTTTGCCAGAGAGTTACACATCGAAATTGTGTCTTCTCCCCACTACAGCACTAATGGAAATTATGACGGTGTTCTTTACCAGCACTTTGAGATACCCAGGTTAGCTACCTAATCTTTTAAGGAGGATAGCGTCTCACCCTCATCACATTCCTCCTATCCCATGCCTTAGAACCAGGTACCCCAGAGACCCTGGCTAAAAGAAGCCACATTTTAGACATATTGTGGTAGGTGCCTCTTGGTATATCAGGGAAGACCACGGAAGAGAAATCTGAACTATGAGGTTAATTTGGGCTCTGCCACTTACCTGTCTCTGATCCCTAGTCTACCATTTCCCCTAGCTCATCCTAAGTCTGACTTGTTCCTTGGAAAACTGTGTGGGATCTCTGGGTGGGCAGTAGACTCAAGAAGTAATCTGTATGTTGGGGGTGGGCATGTGATAATGAACACATGCTCATTACTCCCATTGTGAGCTGACTAGGACCACTGCTGTGTTGCAGGGTAGTCCAGGAAGGGGATGTTCTGTGTGTGCCAACAATTGGGCAAGTAGAGATCCTGGAAGGAAGTCCAGAGAAACTGCCCAGGTATGCACCTGCCTTCTATCCTATAGCTGGGATTTGTAACCTGGGTGCATGAATTCTGCAATCCCCTCCCTCCAAATTGTGTGTAATTTGTGCCTAAGAGGATTTCGTTGTCATGTACTTTTTCTTTCTTTCTTTCTCTTTCTTTCTTTTCCTTTTCTTTTTTCTTTTCTTTCCTTTTTCCCCCTCCCTTTCTCTCTCTCCCCCCCCTTTCTCTCTTTCTCTCTCTCTCCTTCCTTCCTTCTGTTCTTCCTTTCTTTTTTTTTTTTTTGAGATGGAGTCTCACTCTGTCACCCAGGCTGTAGTGCAGTGGTGTGATCTCGGCTCACTGCAACCTCTGGCTCCCAGGTTCAGGTGATTGTCCTGCCTCAGCCTCCTGAGTAGCTGGGATTACAGGCATGTGCCACCATGCCCGGCTAATTTTTGTATTTTTAGTAGGATGGGGTTTCACCATGTTGGTCAGGCTCGTCTTGAACTCCTGACCTCATGATGCACCTGCCTCGGCCTCCCGAAGTGCTGGGATTACAGGCATGAGCCACCACACCCAGCCTCTTTTTTTTTTTCCTTGTGTGTGTGTGTGTGTATGTGTATGTGAGAGAGAGAGAGAGAGACAGACAGACAGACAGGGAGACAGGATCTTGCTCTGTCACCCAGGCTGGAGTTTAGTGGTGCGATCACACCTCACTACAGCCACTACCTCTCAGGCGTAAGTGAACCTCCCACCTCAGCACTGCCCCTGCCCCAGTAGCTGGGACTACAGGTTCATGTCACCATACCCAGCTATTTTTTTTGTATTTTTAGTAGAGACAGAGTTTTGCCATGTTGCCCAGGCTAGTCTCAAACTCAAGCTCAAGTGATCTGCCTGCCTTGGCCTCTAGCTGGGATTACAGGTGTGTGCCACCACCCTCAAACTGTGTACGTTTTTTTTGGAGAGAAAATTAATCTCTCCTTCAGTTCCCAAACAAGTATATGACTGAAGAAAGGTTAAGAACCAGTCAGACATGGTGGTGCATACTTGTAATCCCAGCTACTCGGAAGGCTGGGCAACATAGCTAGACACTGTCTCAAAAAACAAGCAAACAGGGCTCACACTTGTAATCCCAGCACTTTGGGAAGCCAAGGTGGGAAGATCATGAGGTCAGGAGATCGAGACCAGCCTGCCCAACATGGTGAAACCCTGTCTCTACTAAAAATACAAAAATTAGCTGAGTGTGGTGGTGGGTGCCTGTAATCCCAGCGACTCAGGAGGCTGAGGTGGGAGAATCACTTGAACCGGAAGGCAGAGATTGCATTGGACCCAGATCAGGTCACTGCACTCCAGCCTGAGCGACACAGCAAGACTCTGTCTCAAAAAATAAATAAATAGATACCAATTTAAATGAATAAGAAGAGTTTAACGGCCTAGACCAAGACGAGATTCCTTCCTTCTCATTTTCAGCCTCAGTGTTGTTTGGACCAAGACTTGGGCCATACCATATCTCAATGTAAGGATATGCAGGCTCTGATTTCGCTATGGAGTGCGCACAAGCTACTTCTCAAACCTATCTCTGAAAACGGGAAAGAGGGATTTTATGTTGTTTTTGAGAGGGCTACTCTTTCTTATTAACAGAGCATAAGAAAATAGAGCATAACTGAGCCAAGAACCCAAAATAAGGAATCCAGCTTTTCTCCTCCTGTTGACTCTGACCACAGAGGTTCCATGTAAAATGGTGAGGCAGGCTGGGCGCAGTGGCTCACGGCTACAATCCCAGCACTTTGGGAGGCCAAGGTGGGCAGATCACGAGGTCAGGAGTTCAAGACCAGCCTAACCAACATGGTGAAACCCCGTCTCTATTAAAAATACAAAAAATTAGCTGGGCGTGGTGGCACACACCTTAATCCCAGCTTCTGAGGAGGCTGAGGCATGAGAATTGCTTGAACCTGGGAGGTGGAGGTTGAGGTGAGCCAAGATTGTGCCTCTGTACTCCAGCCTGGGTGACAGAGCAAGACTCCATCTCAAAAAAAAAAAAAATGGTGAGGCAAAGAATTGAGACACTGCTTTGGCCTTTTGTGTAGGGAGGAAAATGTATAGCCCTATATCCCAGCAGTCCCTCTATTCTGGACTCATTTCCTGTAGCAATTTACTAGAAAGAGAGCACAGCTGATAGATGCACTAACCCATGCATAAGAGCCTTCATGTCCAAAGTCTGTGGCATACCCAGCCTGTATCCTTTGCCGGGAGAAAGAGTCCTTGTCTGGAATGCCTGATTCATCTCTGGTCAATATCCAGTGCTTGGTTCTGGCCAGTGCTCAGTGCCCCCAATCTCAGGGTGCCTAAGCCCTACCCCAGATCTACTGGAGCAGAATCAGGGTGAGGCTGGAGCCTGTGCTATTTTTCCTTCACAAAGGAAGGAGAAAGGTGGTGCCCTGTGTAACCTCATTTAGGCTCCATGTCACCTCTTTGAGGTTTTCCAGATTAAGTCCGCAATGAGTCTGGTGGAAAATGCCAGGCTGGCACTTAGCAGTCACTTCCCACCTCTATCTCCTGTCTTAAATTTAGCAAATGCCTTTGAGCTAGCTTTCTGTAGGAAAACTACAGAATGCCCACTCTTTGTACTTTGAAAGGAAAACAGGTACTAGAATCTCATGAGACAGACTGGCAAGCCAGTTCTGTTCCTGAGCTGTTGTCCCCCAACCCTGTAGACACCTGCTTTCCTCCTGGGTGTTGAGCACATAGTTCTTATCCCCCCAGTGAAAGCAGGGTTGGTGAGTGGGCCAGTGGGTCCAAGGACAGCTAGAAGTGAGCGTTTTAAGCTGCACTGGGCTTGAGAAGGGAAGCCCTGCCGAGGTTCTTGTGAGCCCTGGAAAGGAACCACTGTTGGTGATGTAGCCTCTTCATCCCGTCCCTGGTGCTCCACTTCCCCAAACCAGGCTGCATGGGAGCCAGCTCTACTGTCACCAATCTAGGTGGCTGGAGTACAGCCCAGTGTTTCTTAGCAGTGTCCACATAGGTTCCAGAGCTCTGTCCCTTCTATTCACTGATGTGGTCTAACCACCCTCCACTGAAGAAGGTGGTCTCTCCCTACCCTACAGTGCTGTCCCTTATCTCATTCCCATGCAGGGCTTACATGGTGAGTCATACACACCATGACTCAGCTGTTCAGCTTGATCGAGATCCTAGGTTATAGGCCCACTGTCACCTATTTATAATTAATTATAGTCAGATTGAGGCTTCCTGATGTTCTAGGTTTACCGTAGTACTTAGAAGAGTTTCATAATACTAACCTGGCATGCCTCCTCCTCCAACTTGCTACACTGTCACACCCCTTTGTTGCCAGAGAGAGCAGCTTTGAGACTGTGGGGCAGTGTGAGCAGAGGAATTTGCAGCTTGATTGGACTTTAAGGAGGCCTAGGTTACAGTCTCACTCTCATTGCCTTGCTGCCTGAGGATTAAAGAGGGAAGTAGTTCATCATTTTTTTATTGGAAAATTGGGTTAGTAGCTGTTCCTGCCACCCATTCTCTTCCCTGTTAGTAGGCTGAATAACCCTAACTCACTATGACACTAGCCAACAACTGTGCAGCCCTGGTTATGCATCAGAATTGCTGGGGAAGCTTTCAAAAAATACAGGTGCCTAAGCCCCACACCAGATTTATTGGAGCAGAATCAGGATGAGGCTGGAGCCTCTGCTTTTTTTCCTTCACAAAGGAAGGAGATAGGTTAATTTTAACAACAGATAAAATTCACACACACCATAATCCTTTTTTTTTTTTTTTGGAGACAGAATCTTGCTCTGTCGCCCAGGCTGGAGTGCAGTGACATGATCTCAGCTCACTGCAACCTCTGCCTCCCAGGGTCAAGCAGTATTCTGCCTCAGTCTCCCAAGAAGCTTGGATTACAGGCACCCGCCACCATGCCCAGCTAATTTTTGTATTTTTAGTAGAGACAGGGTTTCACCATGTTGGCCAGGCTGGTCTCGAACTCCAGATCTCATGACCTGCCTGCCTTAGCCTCCCAAAGTACTGGGATTACAGGTGTGAACCACCATGACCGGCCTAAAATCATACTGTTAAAGTGTACAATTCGATATTTTTTTATTCATAAGGTTGTACAACCAACATCACTGTTTAACTCCAGAACATTTTCAACACCTCAAAAAGAAACTGTACCTATTAACAGTCATTCCATATAGCTTCCCTCCCCCAGCCTCTGGCAACTACTGATCTACTGAATGGAATCATATAATGTGTGAAAAATGTTATTTATTTATTTTGAGACAGAGTCTCGCTCTATCGCCAGGCTGGAGTGCAGTGGCATGATCCCGGCTTGCTGCAACTTCCATTTTCTGGTTTCAAGCAATTCTCCTGCCTCAGCCTCCTGAGTAGCTGGGACTACAGGCACGCACCACCACACCCAGCTAATTTTTTGTACTTTTTAGTAGAGACGGGGTTTCACCATGTTGGCCAGGATGGTCTTGATCTCTTGACCTCGTGATCCGCCCTCCTTGGCCTCCCAAAGTGCTGGGATTACAAGCATGAGCCACTGTGGCCCAGCCAAGAAATGTTTATTTTTTAAAGTTTCACAGATAATTCTATGTGCAGCCAGAATACACAACCATTATTCATCAGATGGTGTTATTAAGGAATCTGCCTGCAATGAGATTTTGTGGATTATTAAATAAAAGCCAAGGGATCCTTCTGCCTGAGGTTTCTGGGGCCTTGGTGGCTGTGTATTTGAGGGGGAGACTGAAGCCAGTGGAAATAATCAGATGATCCATTGCTTAACGCAGCAGTGGCTTCCCCCGTTGGTGTGGGTGGGTAGGCCACGTTCCTGGAGAAACATACCCCCTCAGAGCTCTCATGGCTGTCATGGGGGATGCAGAAGGATAGGCATAGCTCTTGCCTCAGGTGTGTGTGGTCTGTTAGGGAGATGAGAAAGCCCATCTGCATTCCTTTTCCCCACCATGACTCAGAACACATACTTGTGGTGCTCTTGTTTGTCCTCTGTGATTGAGAAACCTTGTCCTTGAGGAGGCGGGTGGTGTTTGGACTCTGGATCTGGGGTTCATTGGGTCTTTTTCCTGCAGGTGGCGGGAAATGTTTTTTAAAGTGAAGAAAACAGTTGGGGAAGCTCCAGATGGGCCAGCCAGCGCCTACTTGGCCGACACCACCCATACCTCCTTGTACATGGTGAAGCCCCAGGGATGGATGGATATAGACCAGTGCAGGGGGTAGACATGATTTTTAGAAACAAAAGCTTTTCCCTCCATTTCACAGGTGGGTTCTACCCTGAGCCCTGTTCCATGGCTCCCTTCAGAGGAATCCACTCTCTGGAGCAGTTTGTCTCCTCCAGGCCTGGAAACCTTGGTGTCTGAACTCTGTGCTGTCCTGAAGCCTCGCCTCCAGCCATGGTGAGTGAGGTCACCACCCCAGGGTATGAGAAAAGCCTGCTTAGAACATCCCTGGAGGAGCAGCAGCCAGATGGATAGTTTCTAATGAACTGGCCAGAGTGGAATTGGGAGGACCTTCCTCAGACCAGTATGTCCAGTCCAGGTCACCAGCACACTCCTTTCTGTAAGCCAATTCCCAGGCTCCTTTCCTGGGATAACTCTACCTCCAGGGCTGGCTCTGGAGGAAGAATCTCCAGCAGGGGCAGCTGTTTCTGAGACTGCCCTTCCTGTTAGGGAGCTCACTGGCCATTCTGGACTTTACTGCCCTGGCCCTGAAGGACACAGCTCCCCATACCAATGGCCCAAGTGTGGACACACACTCTCCCGACCCCCCGCCACCGCAGTGCCTCTCAGTACTGTTCAGACCAGACATAACAGTTGAGGTTTTACTGACGGCATAGTGATGCCACAGGGAATTAGTCTTTGGCTGTTGGATATGCTGCATGCCCCGGCCAGAGCACCATAATGGTGTGAAAGACACGGCCTCACTACATGGGGACAGCCCTGGTCTGGGGTGGGGGATGCTCAAGGAGAGAAAAACAATGTGTCTGCTTTCTAGATCCAAGGGCCTCTGTGTTACTGGGGACTCTAAAGTTTGCGCAAGATGGAGGAGACGAATGTCTGTTCTCTGGTTGCAGGGGTGCCCTGCTGACAGGAACTAGCAGTGTCCTTCTACGGGGCCCCCCGGGCAGTGGGAAGACCACAGTAGTTGCTGCTGCCTGTAGGCACCTTGGGCTCCACTTACTGAAGGTGAGGGTCTCTGGAGAGTAGAACTCCAACTACTTCCCCTCCTCACCTCACGTTCTCCCTCTCTGCTGCTTCCTCTCGCCTCCCTCCTCTGTCTACTCACAGGCCCTAACACTTCAGCCCAGTGGGTCAGGTATATTCCCATGATGCTCAGATATGGAGAGGTACTTTCAAGGAGAGGGTTTCAACATATTGGTGGAGAGTCCAGGGAATGGGGTAGGGTAAAAAAAGAGATAGGACTTGACCAGGGTACCTTCCCCATCCCTGTCCTCCAGAGAAAAAGATGGCCCTCTGACTCCTCTTCCCCCTCATTCTCCTGCCCTTGTCATGCTTGCCTCTTGCTCGCAGACCCATTGGGACCCCCTCCCCAGGTGCCCTGCTCCAGCCTCTGTGCAGACAGTAGTGGGGCTGTGGAGACGAAACTGCAGGCCATCTTCTCCCGGGCCCGCTGCTGCCGGCCCGCGGTCCTGTTGCTCACAGCTTTGGACCTTCTGGGCCGGGACCGCGATGGGCTGGGTGAGGATGCCCGTGTGGTGGCTGTTCTGCGTCACTTTCTCCTTGATGAGGACCCCCACAACAGGTATTTATACAGAGCTTGGTCTATCAAAGTGGGGGAGGCCGGCCAGGTGCAGTGGCTCCTGCTTGTGATCCCAGCACTTTGGGAGGCCAAGGTGGGCAGATCACTTGAGGTCAGGAGTTCTAGACCAGCCTGGCCAACATGGTGAAACCCCGTCTCTACTAAAAATATAAAAATTAGCTGGGCATGGTGGTGGGTGCCTGTGATCCTAGGTACTCAGGGGGCTGAGGCAGGAGAATCGCTTGAACCCAGGAGGCAGAGGTTGTAGTGAGCAAGATCGCGCCACTACACTCCAGCCTCAGGGATAAGAGCAAGACTCCATCTTTTTTTTTTTTTTAAATAAAGACGAGGTTTCACCATGTTGGTCAGGCTGGTCTTGAATTCCCGTCCTCAGGTGATCCGCCCGCCTTGGCCTCCAAAGTGCTTGGATTACAGGCGTGAGCCACCGCGCCCGGCCAAGACTCCGTCTTAAAAAAAAAAAAAAAAAAAAAAAAAAGAAGTGGGTGGGAGGCCCAGCCTTCCTACTTTTCAGACTTTCAGTCCTCCCTTCTCTCACCCCTCAGTGGCTTCTCAGTCATCTCCTCCCCATTTGGCTGCCCTCTAAACAGCCCTGAGCTCAGCATCTTAGGGGGATCTGAGGGAGGAGTCTGTGGTATAGCATTTCTTGGGGAATACTCGGTTAAAGATAAAGCACAGCCTCTGCCCTCAAAGTGAGTGGGGAAGCACAGTTCCCCCTTCTAGGAACTGGGTGAGATGCTTGTCTCCCTACCCCATCCCAGCACTCATCTCACCTCCCTGCCCTTCAGGGCTGACCTTGGGACAAGGCAGTGCACAGGAGCTACCAGCCATGTTCTCACCCTCAGCGCCCATTCCTCTGCCTGCAGCTGCCCTCCCCTCTTGGTCGTGGCCACCACAAGCCGGGCCCAGGACCTGCCTGCTGATGTGCAGACAGCATTTCCTTATGAGCTGGAGGTACCTGCACTGTCAGAGGGGCAGCGGCTCAGCATCCTGCGGGCCCTCACTGCCCACCTTCCCCTGGGTCAGGAGGTGAACTTGGCACAGCTGGCACGGCGGTGTGCAGTGAGTATCAAGGCAGAGTACTGGCCTTCCCTAGGAGGTCCCTGGCTTTTGTCACAAGAACTCAGTCCTGTTGCCCTATGAGAGTAGAAAACCCTAAGGCATCAACAGGGGCCTCTGCTCTGGCTGGGGGACAGTCCCCTGAAGGGTCCTGCCTACTGTGCCCTGCTCATATGTCCTCTCCTGTGGTTCCTAGGGCTTTGTGGTAGGGGATCTCTATGCCCTTCTGACCCACAGCAGCCGGGCAGCCTGCACCAGGATCAAGAATTCAGGGTAAGAGGAGTTGGGCACAGGAGAGGAAAGGTAGAAAGAGAAAATGGATGTAGATGGGTGGGTGGTGAGGAAGGGAAAAGGGAATGGATGCTGATGGGGAGGAGGCCTCATGCGAGATCCTCCAGAGGCCTCCCTGTGTTCCTCTTTGCAGTTTGGCAGGTGGCTGGACTGAGGAGGATGAGGGGGAGCTGTGTGCTGCCGGCTTTCCCCTCCTGGCTGAGGACTTTGGACAGGCACTGGAGCAACTGCAAACAGCTCACTCCCAGGCTGTTGGAGCCCCCAAGGTAGAGACTAAATCCTTGAGGGTGGGAAAGGAGCCCCTCCACCAGCATATCCCAACTTCGTACTTTCCATCTCCTAGATCCCCTCAGTGTCCTGGCATGATGTGGGTGGGCTGCAGGATGTGAAGAAGGAGATCCTGGAGACCATTCAGCTCCCCCTGGAGCACCCTGAGCTACTGAGCCTGGGCCTGAGACGCTCAGGCCTTTTGCTCCATGGGCCCCCTGGCACCGGCAAGACCCTCCTGGCCAAGGCAGTAGCCACTGAGTGCAGCCTTACCTTTCTCAGGTGACCAGGGGGCCTGGAAGGGATGGTGGGTGGATCAGGGGCTGCAACAGGCTGGGGAGCAGGAGCAGGAGGGGCTGCCCAAGAGGTCGATCGTGTGTATGTGCGTCTGACATCCTTCTCACATCCTCTCACTCAGCGTGAAGGGGCCAGAGCTCATTAACATGTATGTGGGCCAAAGTGAGGAGAATGTGCGGGAAGGTGAGTGAACAGGGAGGGACAGGGCTTCCCATCCTTCCCAAACCCTGATGGCCCCCAAGCCACCCCCACCCCTAGGCTACTCATGGTCATTCCTAATCCTCCTTTCCACCAGTCAGGTTCCTGCCCACCTGGGTCTAGTACCTGGAGTGCCAGTGCTGTATTGTCAGACCCCAGCCTCCTTCCCTGCTCTCGCTTAACTTCAACTCCCCACCAGCTTCCTCCTCCTGTGGGCCCCTCTCTCTCCAGTGTTTGCCAGGGCCAGGGCTGCAGCTCCATGCATTATCTTCTTTGATGAACTGGACTCTTTGGCCCCAAGCCGGGGGCGAAGTGGAGATTCTGGAGGAGTGATGGACAGGTGGGGGTCTGAGTGGGAATGGAGGCTGAGGGGTCCAGATAGAAGTTCCTGCCATTTCAGTTCTGAGATAATATAATGGAAGCTGAAAGGGCCCATGAAATTGGGCAGGGGCCACTGAGGAGAATGGAGGCCTACCTGGAGGGGCACACTGGGCACAGCTGAGCAGAGGGCCCTGTTGAGACTGCCTGTAAGGAAAGGTACCACAGGCAGGGGCAGAGTCTGAGGGACACCAAGGACTCTTGCTCCCTTCTCTCTAGGGTGGTGTCTCAGCTCCTTGCCGAGCTGGATGGGCTGCACAGCACTCAGGATGTGTTTGTGATTGGAGCCACCAACAGACCAGATCTCCTGGACCCTGCCCTTCTGCGGCCTGGCAGGTGGGCTCCTTGTGCCGCTCACCTCATTCTGTGCCTCCTTCACCCCTCGTGGCTGGGCTCCCTGACACTTATACCTGCCTGTCTCCCTAAAGATTTGACAAGCTGGTGTTTGTGGGGGCAAACGAGGACCGAGCCTCCCAGCTACGCGTTCTGAGCGCCATCACACGCAAGTATGCCCTGATAGAGGAAGACTGCAAAGGGCTTGGGCCTTGGGATGCTTAGGGGATGCATGCAACATGCAGGATGACCTGGTCAGCACTAGCTTTCAAGGGAGGTGATGCCAACTGTTTCTTCCTGTATCCCATAACAGATTCAAGCTAGAGCCATCTGTAAGCCTGGTGAACGTGCTGGATTGCTGCCCCCCCCAGCTGACGGGCGCAGACCTCTACTCTCTCTGCTCTGATGCCATGACAGCTGCCCTCAAACGCAGGGTTCATGACCTGGAGGAAGGTAAGCCACTTACTGGCCTGAGAGGTCAACTAAAAAGCTAGTGGGGAGCTGGGTGCACCTGAGTCCCAGCTACTTGAGAGGCTGAAGTGAGAGGATTGCTTGAGCCCAGGAGTTTGAGGCCAGCCTGGGCAACACAAAGAGACCCCATCTCTAAAAAAAAGATTTTAAGGAAAAAAAAGCTAGTGGGAGACAAACCTACTTCTGGATTTCAGAGGGAGGATCACTGACATCTAAGAGACCCTGAGCAGGAAGGCACCTTCCCAGGGCTCTCCCTTGCCTGGGCATAAACCATAGCCTCTGTTCCCCAGCCTGGATGGGGACTCTGGCCTCACCTCCCCACTTGTCACCTCTAGGGCTGGAGCCAGGGAACTCAGCACTGATACTCACCATGGAGGACTTGCTGCAGGCTGCTGCTCGGCTGCAACCCTCAGTCAGTGAGCAGGAGCTGCTCCGCTACAAGCGCATCCAGCGCAAGTTTGCTGCCTGCTAGGAGCCCCCCAGGGTCTGGGACCCCACCCAGCATGGCTGCAGGTACCTCGATAGCCCACAGAGAGATCTAGGAGGGAAGGGCTTCTCCTCAGGCTGCTGCCAACCCACCTGGAAGCCGCCTCCCTCCAGGAGATTCCAGGGTGCAAAGTGGCATTGGGACAGCAGCAAGAGCTCAAGAGACACGTCCTGCCTACTTGCCTCTCTTTCCAGGAGGAGGGCCAGGGCCTTGGGTTCTATGGATTGGGCCCTGAGAGGGCTCATTCTGTGTCTGAAAATAAATTGTGTGCCGCCCCCTACTGGTGTGGCATGAAAGGTTGGTGTGGGGAAGAGCAGGGCTGTGAGAGGAGTAAGCCCTGGGGGAGGGCAGGAGTGGGCATCATGGGAGCCTCATCCTTCTGACATAAACACAAGGCATGCTAGAACTGAAAAAAGCACAGACTATATTGTTTACCCTTCCGTCTGCGGAACCCACATCCCTGCACTCCATCTGTAGTCTGCTCTAGAGGCTGGGCCTGGTGTGTGGCTGCTGGTCCCCATCTTCCAGACAGAGCCTAGCAGTGCCTGGGTGGAGGCTTGCGGGAGCTGAGGCCACACTCAGTCTGTCCTCTTGAGCACGTGGATGAAGTAGCAGGGAATGTAGGCTTGGCCTGGCTTGTAAGGCTTGAAGTCGCCCAGGACGCTGTGCTGGCACTTGCCCCCGAAGGCTGCTTGGACCAACTCCGTGAAGGATGCCAGACAATGCGGGTAGTAGGAGAGCCGGAACTTACTGTAACAGAGCCCCAGCAACCATGAGGACTGGTGGCCTCAGCTCACCCGACTACCACCTCACCCGCACTGAGCCAAGTGGTACCTCAAACCAGGAGAGTCATCCTGGCCAGCCCCCGGCACTTGCACTGTGTAGTCCAGGGTCACCATGTGGGCTTTGTTGTTCACTGTCAGCACTGACGTTGTGATGTCCTTGGTCAAGTCACTCTGTAGGTGGTGGGGCAGGCTGCATTAGCCTCTGTAACCCACCTTGGGGCCACTGGACCCTCCCTCCCCCGCCACCCACCCCCACCCCCATAGGGCCCCACCTTATAGTAGATGTTCTTCCCGGGGGGTGCACAGCCTGTGCTGAGGATGTGGTCGTAGTTGCGATGATCAATGACCAGCAGGCCCCCTGCCCGCACCATGCTCGCAATGTTTTTCAGCGCCAGCCGGTGCTCACTCTGGTCCCCTGAGCTCCAGGCAGGAGCAGAAAGGTTTCATCCGCTCAGGGCCCCCAGCACCAGTCTCCGTCCCATCTCTCCCCTCCCCAGGGGTGCCAGAGCCAAGGCAGAGAGAGGCAGAGTCTGCTTTGGCAGGAGAGCAGGTGCCCAGAGGTCTGTGAAAGAGGATACAGCTCAAGGCAAGGACCATGCCCAAAGCCACACCCTCTCTCACCTTTGCAGTCTGGCAGGTGAGCGAAACTGTTTCCAAGACAGATGACAGCATCAAAGCCACCCCCTGCTGGCTGGGGCACATCTCTGTCCAGAGTCATCCAGTTGGCTTCTTCAATGACTGGAGGCCAGGAAGGGAAAGAGGAATCAGGGAGGCACCATGGTACCGGTAGCAGCCACCTCCACCAAGTGCAGTCCTGCCTGGGTTTCTTCTCAAGACACACAAACTCCCTGTTCAGTTAGTGGGAGGAGAGAGGAGGGATCAAGGGAGGAGGAACCCTGGTTGGGAAGGAGGTCTCTGTGCTTATGGGTTTTTCTTTGAAGGGAGAGACAAGACGCCATAAACACAGTTAAAACCAGTCTTCACACTGTCTTATTCTGGAGCTTAGGCCTTGCTTTTCAGAGAAATGACAGAAATTTTGCTGTCTCCCTGAGGAAAACACAACACTCTACCCCCGCCCCCACCTAAGGGAGCCCCAGGCAGAATGAACAGTGTTCTTGGTGGCTAGGCTGAGAGGGCCTGGCTAGACCTGCATACCCCACTTGTCGAAGGCAGACTCGTGCCGCCGGTTCCAGCGCTCCTTAAGCGCGTACTTCAGCATCTTGTCACTGGCATCCACACTCGTCACGCTGAAGCCCTCTTCCACCAGCATAATGGAGTCCACCCTGGGCAGGGCCACCAAGGGGCAGCAGAGAGAGGCAGTCAGGGGAGCCTGGGAGGGCCAGGAGGAGACCCTGGGCCAGACACTTTTGTCTCCACGTTTCAGAGTCCATTCCTCTGCCTCCTCTCCCCAGGCCCTCTCCACTGACCTCACAATCTGTTTCCTATCACCACACCAACGTTTTCTAAAAAGCACCTCTTCAGAGCCAGGCACTCTACAAATGTGCAGTAATTCTCATGGCAATCCTGAGAGGTAAATGGTGTTATTCCCATTTGAGAAATGTACAAATTGAGGCTCCTCGAAGTTAAATATGTGTGCACAGGAGGCAGTTGAACATGGTGGGTTAGAGCACCGGACAGACCTTAATTAACCTGGGCTTACCTCCTCTTCACTGTATGATGTATAAGGGCCTTTTACTTTGCTGAGGCTTATTTCTCCAGTAGTAAATGGGAGAATATCACTGTTTAACCTCATGGGGCTTTGTGAGAGTTTTAAAAACTGATACATCAAAAGCTCCTGGTCCCAGGCAAGGCAGGTGCAAATGCTGAGCAACGTTAACTGCTAACACTGTCCAAGGCCATCACAGGAGAAGTATCTGGAATGTCTGTGGCTCTGGCTCCAAAGCCCCAGGGACCCTCACTTTTCTGACCACACCCTCACTCACACTCAGTCTCACTTCTCCTTGGCCTCTCCCTGCGCACCCCCGCCACGACCCCGGGCCTCCCCAGGCACTCGCTGTGCTTGTTCTGCCGGGCAGGCACCAGTTCCTGGCCCTGGGATCCCGCCCGGACGTGCCCGGCCCTGTGGCCCTGCGGCCCCCCGTACAGGCTGAGCTGGACCCCGATCTCACACAACGCCCCCGGCCCCCACCTTGGCTCACCCGGTGCCACAGGCCACGTCGAGCACCCGCTGGCAGCCGTGCTGGCGCAGCAGCCCAAGGAGCCATGCCTTGTACTCGGCGGTGCGGCTGCGGGTGTCTCCGATGTACATCTGCCACACCCGCGCCGCCTCCCCATCCGCGTACTGGTCCGGGAGCCCTTCGGCTGCCACCCCCAGAGAGCGGGTCCGATACACGCTGTCCACCATGCTGCGCCGCGCCTGACTCTGCAGCCACCCGCTCCGAACTTACAGCGCGGGCGTTCCCGCGGCCGACTGCCCCACCTGACCAATGGCAGGTGAGCTCTCGGACACGCCCCTGCTGGGCTTTGGTACCGCGCCCGAGGCTGTCCAGCTCCGAGGAGGGCGCTGCCCCGCAATCCCGGGCTGGGTCCTTTTCCCCAGCCTGCGGACCCAGTACTCTGCAATCCCACGGCGGGAGAGGACCCTCGGAGCCCTCTGGCTACTTAACCTGGGTCTCCAGGAGAAGAAAAGAGGGGCCAGGAGAGGAGAGAGAGCAATGAGATTACACTCCATCCCCACCCCAGTTAGAGAGGGAGTAAAAACTCAGATCCACAGAGCAGAGCGCCAGGCGGGAAGGACTGGACCGTTTCCAGGAAGGAAGGTATCAGCATATCCAAAGAAAGAATGTGCAGGCCGGGCAGGGCTCATGCCTGTAATCCCAGCACTTTGGGAGGCCCAGGCGTGGATCACGAGGTCAGGAGTTCAAGACCAGCCTGGCCAAGATGGTGAAACTCCGTCTCTACTAAAAATACAAAAAATTAGCCAGGCGTGGTGGCGGGCGCCTGTAATCCCAGCTACTCTGGAGGCTGAGGGAAAGAATTGCTTGAACCCGGGAGGCGGAGATTACAGTGAGCCGAGATCATACCACTGTACTCCAGCCTGAGCGACAGAGCGAGACTCTGTCTCAAAAAAAAGAAAGAAAAGAATGTTCAGCTGAAGGGGGCTAGTCAGCCGGGGCAGGGAAGACATGGGGAGTCTCTGGAGGTAGTGTTGGTCTGTCCATCGAAGCCCAGGGGCAGAGCTGGGGCTGGAAGAAGGCTCCCCGCCCACCTGGAGGCCGATATGCCTCTGTCGTGTAGGTAAGCATCAGACTTTTCCCTGAGTCTCCTAAGGTGTAAGCTGGGCCTTGCTTCCAATTTCTGGATCACTGAGAACCCTTCTAAAAACCCTCTGCTTTCCACGTGAGGCAGGAAAATAGGGTCTGGCAGCAGGGAACACAAGGCCAATTCACACTTCAGCTATAATAGGAAATATCCTCACCATAGGGAATATGCCATTAATAACTTTGTAACTTTACTTCATCCTCTTCATTTACATAGGGCTTACCCCAAGTAAAGGGTATTTAAACTCACAAAAACTCTGTAACAGGGCCTTTGAGCCCCTATGCTCAGGCTCACTCCCACACTGTGGAGTGTACTTTCATTTTCAGTAAAACCCTTCATTCCTTACTTGCTTTGTTTGTGCCTTTTGTCCAGTTGTTCAAGATGCCAAGAACCTGGACACTCTCCACCAATAACATATTTTTGTGAGCCAGCCAGGAGAAAGAGATAAGCCCAAAGTTTGGGATTTATTTTTCTCCCTTTCCTTTCTGCTTAATTACAGTGGCTCGCTCTCTCTCTCTCTCTCAGTCTCCTCTCTCTTCCTTTCCAACTTCGGACCCTGGGTGGGCAGCACCTAAACATGGAAGCAACTGCAGGTTTTTTTGTTTTTGTTTTTGGGGCAGAGTCTCGCTCTGTCACCCAGACTGGAGTGCAGTGGTGCGATCTCAGCTCACTGCACCCTCCGCCACACGGGTTCAAGCAAGTCTCCTGCTTCAGCCTCCTGTAGCTGGGATTACAGGTGTGTGCTGCCACATCCGGCCAAGTTTTGTATTTTTAGTAGAGATGGGGTTTCACCATGCTGGCCAGGCTGCTCTCGAACTCCTGACCTCATGATCTCCCCACCTAGGTCTCCAAAAGTGCTGGAATTACAAGCATGAGCCATCCCCCAGCCTCTTTACCTAAAATTAACTTGATATTTATTCTACCCTAAATCAAGAGGAAAGTAATTATTTGGCTATAAATTAATGAGCTGAGTATTAAAATTGTTAACTAACAATTTGGTTATATTATAATAAATGACATTTTAAGGGAAAATAGACCTATCAAATTGGTGGGCAGCACCTAAACATGGAAGCAACTGCAGGGTTTTTTTTGTTTGTTTTTGGGACAGAGTCTCCCTCCGTTGCCCAGGCTGGAGTTCTGAAACTTTGTCATACCAGAGTTCTGAAAATGCATTTTAAAAATCTAGAGAATGGGGGCTGGTAGCTGTGGCTCACGCCTATAATCCTACCACTTTGAGAAGCCGAAGCAGGCAGATCACCTGAGGTCAGGAGTTTGAGACTAGCCTGACCAACATGGTGGAAACTACCTCTACTAAAAATACAAAAACTAGCCTGGTATGGTGGTGCACATCTGTGATCCCAGGTACTCTGAAGGCTGAGGCAGGAGAATAGCTTGAAACCCGGAAGGTAGAAGTTGCAGTGAGCCGAGATTGTGCCACTGCACTCCAGCCTGGACAACTGAGGGAGACTCTATCTCAAAAAAAAAAAAAAAAAAAAGTCTGGAGAATGAAGAGTGATATTAAATTGGAATAATAACCAAGATGATAGGGGGATAATTTCTTTTGTCACTATCTACAAATAGGTTGGCTATATATGTATACAATATTTGAAATGTTAAGTGGCTTATGGCAATTGATTATTTTTCCCCTTATTATTACTTTCTTTTCCTCTTTGTCTGGGAAAGGAATGCTGAAGGAGATAGCAGGCTCACTCTCTCTCTCTCTCTTTTTCTTTTTTTGAGATGAAGTCTTTCTCTTTTGCCCAGGCTGGAGTGCAGTGGCGCAGTCTCGACTCACTGCAACCTCTGCCTCCCAAGTTCAAGCAATTCTTCTGCCTCAGCCTCTCGAGTAACTGGGACTACAAGTGCCTGTCACTACCCCGGGCTAATTTTTTTTTTTTGTATTTTTAGTAGAGACAGGGTTTCACCATATTGGTCAGGCTGGTCTAGAACCCCTGACCTTGTGATCTGCCCACCTCAGCCTCCCAAAGTGCTGGTATTACAGGAGTGAGCCACCACACCCAGCCCAGGGTCACTCTTTTTTTACACTTTATTTTTTTTGAAACAGGGTCTTGTTTTGTTGCCTAGGCTGGAACACAGTGGCATGATCATAGTTCACTGCAGCCGCAAACTTGCAGGCTCAAGCAATCTTCCCACCTCACCCTCCCAAGTAGCTGCCATTATAGGCCTGTGCCACCAATCCTGGAGTTTTTTTTTTTTTTTTTGTAGAGACGGGGATCTCACTGTTGCCCAGGCTTGTCTCCTGGGCTCAAGCGATCCTCTTGCCTTGGCCTCACAAAGTGCTGGGATTACAGTCACAAACCACTTCACCTGGCCTCTTTCAAATCTTTACATATTATTCATTGATATTTCATTAGGTAGAATATTATATATACTTACAGCTATTGTATCTTCTTTAATTATTGCCAAAGTGTACCAAATAATTTCAATCCTTCATCTCTAAATTATCCATGTCCTGCCTACTGCAATATATTAAAACTGCCTTTTATTTTACTTAATTTGTCTCCCTAAATTTTATTTTATTTTCGTAGAGACAAAGTCTTACTTTGTTGCCCAGGCTGGTCTCAAACTCCTGGGCTCAAGCAATCCACCTGCCTAGGTTTCCCAAAGTGCTGGGATTACAGGCATGACCACCTTGCCCAGCCATCTCTCCATAAATTTTAGATGACCCAAATCTGAGGTCCTGGGCCATGGAAAAGATCACAGAATATGAATCAATTACAGTTTGACTTCATTGAAAATAAGAATAGGTCCAGCCTGGCCAACATGGTGAAATCTTGTCTCTACTAAAAATACAAAAATTAGGCAGGCGCGGTGGCTCAGGCCTGTAATCCTAGCACTTTGGGAGGCTGAGGTGGGTGGATCACAAAGTTAGGAGTTCAAGACCAGTACTGCCAAGATGGTGAAACCCCATCTCTACTATTTACAAAAATTAGCCGAGAGCCAGGGGCAGGTGCCTGTAATCACAGCTACTCAGGAGGCTGAGGCAGGAGAATCGCTTGAACCCAGGAGGTTGCAATGAGCCAAGATCACACCACTGTTCTCCAGCCCAGGCAACAGAATAAGACTCCGTCTCAAAAAAAAAAAAAAAAGAAAAGAAAGAAAAAATGAGCCAGGTGTGGTGGCACACACTCGTAATTCCAGCTGCTCCAGAGGCTGAGGCAGCAGAGTTGCTTGAACCTGGGAGGCGGAGGTTGCAGTTAGCGGCGATCACACTATTGCACTACCGCCTGGGTGACAGAGCGAGGCTGTGGGCGGGGGGGGGGGGGGGCCCCCGCCGGCGCGCCGGGGGGGGGCGGGGGGGGGGGGGGGTTGTGTTTTGGGGGGTTGGGGGGGGGGGGGGGGCGGGGGGGGTGGAGGGGGGGGTGGGGGGGGGGGGGGGG
>CAUYQU010084008.1:0-64956 GCA_963574635.1 Cheracebus regulus | reverse complement strand
ATTGTTAAGCACAATTATTGGCATAAAAGCGTTTTTTAATACCCATTTTTAAACTGCATTCTAGCCTGGGCAATAAAACAAGAATCCCATTCTCTCTCCCTCTTTCTCTTCCTCTTTCTTTCTCTCTTTCATTCTTTTTTTTTTTTCTAAAAAAAAAAAAAAGTTTCTGCTCAGATCTTCTAAACACTAGCATCTAACAGTTATAATGTGATCATATGTTAAGAAAACAATTGTCTTCAAAGTTAAACCCTTTTTTTCCCTAAATACAGAAAGAAAAAAAAAAGAGAAGTCCTGAAAATATTTTGTATACAAACACTGCCTTAAATCATGTATCAGTTGTCCAGCAGGCTTAAATATCTGAAACTTAAAAAGCAAGTCTCTAAGTGACTACGGAGTTGGTACCCGCAAGGAGATGGATCCACCTGACCTGCAGACGAACTCTTTAGATATTTATTCAAGCCCATTTACAGTTATCTTATACTATTTTAAATAGGTTTTCATAGCTGATCAGTTTAAAATATGTAAATTGGAATATTGAAACAGACAGGGCTTGCTTTTGGGGGATTGTGCCAAGGAAAACTGAGTCCACAAGAGGCATGGTTTCAAAGGCAGAAATTTCCTAGCGACATGCCCAACAGATCTTGATGCACATCCCCATCCAGGAACTTAGAGTTCTTTGTCTGAATTTCCCACCTGGGTTGGGTAAAAAGCTCAGGTGAGCTTCCTTTTTGTAGAAAGCCCGATGAAAGCTCTGAGGGAAGAGGCTTTGATTGAGGGCCAGGCAACCAATCCAATATCAGAGTTGAAAATCAATCACTCCAGAGGAAGTTTGGAAAAGCTCGTCTCACTGGATGAGAACTTGAATGGGGCAGGAGTAACTCTGGGGTTAAAATTCCCCCTATTCCCTTACCTGTACAGACTCCATCTCTGGATCCCCTCCCACGACAGTGTGGGAGCGTCTCTCCCGCTCTCCCTATAGGGGTTTCCCTCTCTGGGATCCCTTCCCACGACAGCGTGGGAGCTCTCTGCACTTCTCTCTCTCTCTCTACCTAATAAATCGCTCTCTGCAAAACTCTTTGGGTCCAATATTTACTTAAACGAGCTCACTGCGCCAGCAGGGCCCTCTCCCCATTTTTGGGTGAGAGAGCCCAAGAACCTTGGGTGCATCCATGGGGGGATGGGTAGCTGAGCGCCATCCCACAACCCAGTTACACTTTCAGCACTGATACAAAGATTTGAACCTGTTTGGCAGAAGAAAGAAAAGCTAAACAAATCAGAAATATCTCAAAGAACACAGAACATTTGATTAAAGGGAGGGGCAAGGAATCTTACACAACAAAATAGCCCTTGAGGAAATAATGTATTATAAATAGAAAAAAAAAAAGAGAGAGAGAAAAACCCAGCTGATCCTTGGTAAGACAGCAAGAAAAATTAAATTTAGAATATTTTGTGAAAATATTTAAAATAGATACGAGTTTTGTGGCCAGGTGTGGTGGCTCACACCTGTACTCTCAGCACTTTGGGAGGCTGAGGTGGGCGGATCAACTGAGGTCAGGAGTTCAAGACCAACCTGGCCAACCCCATCTCTAATCCCAGCTACTGGGGAGGCTGAGGCAGAGAGGCAGAGGTTGCAGTAAGCCGAGATCACCCCACTGAACTCCTGCTTGGGCAACAGAGTAAGATCCTGTCTCAAAAATACAATATAATATACAATAGATAGGCGTTTTGGTGTTTAAAGAAGCCTGTAGCTATTCATAAAGTTTTACTGTGCTAGTGATATTCTACTTTCTCTCATTTCCAAACCCACTCTCTGTTGCCTACTATGTGATGCCGGGGCTGGAGACTCCCTTGCCATTTTGCTTCTGATTTCTGCCTGGCAAAGGGCGGCACCAGGAGGCAGGGAGGAGGAAGAATGAAGGCAGGCCATCCTATTTTTCATCACCCAGCTGCATTTCTCACACAGGTGGTTCCAGCCTCCAGATTCTCTTAGCTGACTCCTCACCTGCCTCAGGTGAACCTTCCCTGAATTTCTGATCCATAAAACAGTAAGCAAAATAAAATGACTGTCGTTTTGTACCATGAAGCTTCAGGACAACTTCTGATACAGCAGTAGGAGCCAGAATCATGGACTTCTTTGACTTGTCCTCATACTAGTTGCTCAAATCATACTTCCTATATGAAATAGAAATGAAGAGAAACTAAGTGGGAGAAAGTGGTGGTGTTCTACCAAAGGCAAATATATTTGCTCTCTACATTTACATCAAATTGTTCTGAGTATGCAGAAACAATCCAGAGACAGTTTAGAAAATAAATCTTCCTCTGTAAAGTACCTTTATTTCCCTTTCTCTAAAGAGAAAGTTTTTTTTAACCTTATAATTGAAGAAGGCTGCTTGTTGACACAATATTGACATAAAACAGTAATTTTCACTTTTCTTCTACTGCCACTTCAAATTACATTTTATTCTCACCCACTTGCAGAGATTAGATTTTCTTCATGTTATTTTAGGAATTGATGTTGACAAAGTACTCAGACTGTCGCATAATCCCAGAATTCGTAGGTTTGTGGACAGTGATAAATAAATAAGTTGGCGTTTTAAATAAATCAGCATAGAAATTCCAGAGGAAACTCAGATTTTAAAGGTTTACATGAACATAACAGTAGTAACAAACACACTGACCATCTGGATCTTGGTTTCTATTGTCATTCTTCAATCAAAGGAGCCAGGGTTCCTTGAAGAAATGGCAGATCCTTGGATTGGGGCAGGAAATAGACAAGATGAGCTTGGCTCATCTTGTAAGTAAGGAAGTCCTCAAACAATAAAAAGTGCACATTGATGAAGGCTTGCCAAAAGAACAAGGGAGCCAAATGAAAGAGCTCTCAATGATCAAGGCGAGATCAATTTGAGCAATAAGTAAATAAATAAAAATAAATGGGGAGAATAGACAAAGTTTCCACGTGGAAGAATTCAAAATCACCTATGTAGGCAAAGAAGGTGAACCGTAACTCTCCACTCTGAAGATGCACAAAGTGACCTCTTCCCAAGCAGTGAGTTCGGTATAGAAAGGAAAATACAATCTGGGGCCCCAGACTCACTATGCCAAGGGAAAAAGTTAAGCTTGCTGAGTCAGGCAAAATCGCCTCCCATTTTCTTCCTAATTAGTTAACTGCAAAGACAGAGGCCACCTACCTCCCCAGGGGGCTTCCCTCACAATTTCCTCACAAAAACATTCTTTCTGGGCCCCAAGATCTTTACCCTAAAGCAGAGTTCTGTTGAATTTCAGCCCGACAATCTAAATTAACAGCTTCTTTTCACAGGTAGAAGACAGGAAAGAGAAGGACCAGGAGGCACCTCTCTGCTCACTGGAGACTAAAGCATATTTGACTGCTTCCACTACTCTATGTTTACTTTCTCTCAAGCAAAAATGCAGATTCACTGAGCAGACCAATGCCTCTGACCGCTTCTTTCTTTCTTTCTTTTGTTGAGATGGAGTCTCCTTCTGTCACCCAGGCTGGAGTGCAGTGGCGAGATCTCGGCTCACTGCAACCTCCGCCTCCCAGGTTAAAGCGACTCCTCTGCCTGAGCCTCCTGAGCAGCTGGAATTACAGGCACCCGCCACCACGCTCAGCTAATTTTTGTATTTTTAGTAGAGACAGGGTTTCACCATGTTAGGATGATCTCAAACTCCTGACCTCGTGATCCGCCTGCCTCGGCCTCCCAAAGTGCTGGGATTACAGGAGTGACCACCTGTGCCTGCCCTCTGCTGGCTCCTTTCACATGTAAAACGTGGATTCAGTGAATGCTGATGAAAACCCCAACATAATGCAACCACTTGCTTCTTTTGTCTACACGTTCCCCTTTTTGTTCCTCCTTTCCCTTTCTACCCACTTTTCCTATTTTAAATACTGAAGCCCTCAAAATCACCTTTGCAAAAAGTATGGGCTGCAGAGTCTACCGCAGCCTGTGTCTCTTTTTCCTGGGCGCATCCGCAACCTTGGCAAAAATCAGCCTCTAAATGATGGAGACTCTCCTCAGTCATTTTCTTTGGTTTTACAGCAGGGAGAGGGTTGAAAGAACAGCTTTACAGGAGAGAAACTGACAAACACTATCTCAATCTGGGTGATCAAGGTGAGCATCAAAGTCATAAGTCATTCCACAGGAGGCACCCCCGATGAGTCATGATGAGAGCGAATTCTGTGGGCTTGCTTATCTCTGTTGTCTCTCTTTCCAAAATACATTATCCCAGTAGTAAAAGGAAACTATCTTTGGTCCCAAACTCACTAAACTAAAGGCAAAATTCAAGCTAGGAACTGTGTGGGGTAAACCTGCCTCCCATTCTATTCAAAGTTATCCCTCTGCTCACTGAGATAAATGCATATCTGATTGTCTCCTTTGGAAAGGCTAATCAGAAACTCAAAAGGGGCTGGGTGCGGTGGCTCAAGCCTGTAATCCCAGCACTTTGGGAGGCCGAGGTGGGCGGATCACGAAGTCAAGAGATCGAGACCCTCCTGGCCAACATGGTGAAACCCTGTCTCTACTAAAAATACAAAATATATAAGCTGGGCGTGGTGGCGTGCAGTGTAGTCCCAGCTACCCAGGAGGCTAAGGCAGGAGAACTGCTTGAACCCAGGAGGTGGAGGTTGCAGTGAGCCGAGATCGTGCCAGTGCACTCCAGCCTGGCGCCTGGCAACAGAGCAAGACTTTGTCTCAAAAAAAAAGAAAGAAAGAAAGAAAGAAAGGAACTCAAAAGAATGCAACTACTTGTCTCTCTCACCTGTGACCCGGAAGCCCCCTCCTCGGCTTAGAGTCTTCCTGCCTCTGCTTCGAGTGTCCCACCCTTTCAGACCAAACCAATGCACTTCTTACATATATTGATTGATCTCTCATGTTTCCCTAAACTATAAAATCAAGCTGTACAATGACCACCTTGGGCACATGTCTCCAGGACCTCCTGAGGCTGTGTCACGGTCACGCATCCTCAACCTTGGCAAAATCAACTTTCTAAATTAACTGAGGCCTGTCTCAAATTGTTTTTCACAGTCTAATCATGAAAAAAAAAAACCACCAAATTCAAATTGAAGGACATTCTAGAGAATACCTGGCCAGAACTCCTCAGAGCTGTCAAGATAATCAAAAACAAAGAAAATCACAGGCACTATCATAACCAAAAGGAGCCCATGGAGACACAGCACAGATACTAAATATAATGTGGTACCCTGGATAGGATCCCGGAAAGGTAAAAGGACATAAGGAGAAAATAGAGAAAGCCTGATTTAAGTATTGATTTTAATTAATAATGATGTATCAATATTGGTTCATTAATTAAGACAAATGTGTCATACTAATATAAATCTTAGTCATCAAGGAAACGGGGTTAGAGTATGTGGAAATTCTCTTTACTACCTTCACAATAATTTTGTAATACAGGTTTTTTTTAAAAAAATGTTCACACATGCCTCTGTTGGCAAAACTCAACAAAGACGCCCCAATATGTACACAAGTGTCCTGGAGCTGCCGTCTCAACGACCAGGCTCCCAAATACACATCAAACCTGTTATACATGTGACTCCTCCTAAAAGGCAAAGATGACAATCCTGCTGAGTTTGTGATTAATAGTCAGTATGCTTCCATAATAAGGCTGTTCCAAGAACTTAGAAAAAGCATTTTAATCATCTGCCCACTCTCTCCATTAAATGTAATTTGTGGACTATGGATGTCAGTGTAGTCAAATCTTGAAAACAACAGCAAATTGTTCCTTAGATATGAGGCATCATGGAGGCTGAGGCCCACGATTCTCAAAAATAAAGGGAAGATATAATTATTGGAAGAGAAGGATGGCATCATGTTGTTAGCATGGTCCTAGAACATAATTACTACCCCTAACTTTGTCCCCAGCCCTTCACACTTCCCTGACTCCCAAAGAGTCCAAAGAATTCATGGGTATGAGAAATGTTATCTTAAGCTTTCTTTCCTTTTTTTTTTTTTATTTTTTTGAGACAGAGTCTCAAAACATAACATAACGTAACGTAATACAAAATATTGCTTGGATCCTAGAAGCGGTGGTTGCAGTGAGCCAAGATCACATCATTGCACTCCAGCCTGGGCCTCACAGGGAGACTTTATCTCAACAACAACAATAACCACACAAAGTGTAACATTTGTGATAACCTCTGGGGCTAAAGCAGGTACAGAGTGCAGGGCAATGGTAGGACTCACACACATGACAATAGAGACTAAAAAGCAAAAATGGAAAGGCTATCCATTTACGTATAAAACGGCAAGGATAGGAATAAGAGGGCATCTAAGATGCAAGTGCTGCCTAGAGGCTGAAGCAAAATTAAAACTGAGAAATTATCAGTAATTTGGCAAATGGAATTCACTTTAAAATTGATCTATTAGCAAAATAGCTCTTTGCAAACTGACCTACTTCTCTTTTGATAACACCATACTCTCTTCTCCTGAGATTGCTCTGGGCTTTACCAAGAATACATAAGAAATTAATTGGAAAATAATCTTTTAAATAGTCATGCACATGATCCTATTTCTCATTTTCACTACCAGTTTACTGTGCGTCTTGAGTAAGAGCCCAGGACTGCTTGAGTTTAAATGTTCTATTTAAGGGAGGAAAGAGAAGGCAGAAGAGATGAACCCCTTGCTTTTTCTAACTTCTGAATGAAATCAACTTACCAATGATAAGGTCTGCTATCTTGCTTCAAATGACCCCCTTCTGACACCAGAAACCTTTTTAAAAGAATATTGTGAACTTTCAGTTATAAAATCATAGAGGAACTAGTAAAAATGAATGGAGGGTATGCTAGTGATCTGGGGTAACATCACCCTAACAGTCTGTAGGCTAAACTCCATCATCCTCAGAATAATAACACAAAGTCTCGAATAATACGATTGTGTTCTACCCAGTAATGTGTTGAAAGGAAGGGAAGCAAAGGAGAGATAGAGAGAGAAAGGGAAGAAGAGAGGGGAGGATTTTGTGTTAAACTCTTGATATGGCCAGCACAGAGCCTACCATTGTGGAGATTACAAGATACAATTTTCCCACCTTTTCTCTCCCTGGTGTTTCCTAATGATACAACTCTGATGAGTGGAGGAGCACCAGGGCTCTTGTCTCATGTCGAATTGTATAAAATGACACAGACACACGGGGAGTGGTTTTAAGAACCAGAAAGTTTAATAGGCAAGAAAGAAGGGAGAAGAAAAAAGGAAGAAGCATCTTTCTTCTCAGACAGACAAAGAGGGGGGGTAAAGAGATGGAAAGGGGGATCTCCAAAGCCAAGAGAGGGAACCCCCAGTGCAGTTGATATCAGCCAGTTATATGGGGAGGTTGGAGGAGGTGGTGTCTGATTTGCATAGGACTTAGGGGATTGGTTTGACCAGATATGTCATTCACATAGGGAAAAACTGGCCCGCCCACCCTAGCCTTTTAATATGCAAATGCAGGGTGCCATGAAGTTCCATACACATGGGGAGATGTGGCAGTAGCCATGTTGCCAGGCACACTTAGGGCAAAGGCAAGAGGAAGAGGGCCTAATTGCCATGTTTGAGTGGACCAGTTTCTAAGGGCCTGCATTTGCATATCAAAGGTTGTCTGCCTGCCTCTAAGAGCTGGGGCTTTCCTGCTAGACAAGAAAAGAAACAACTTTCCAAGGACCCCTTTTCCTCCCTATCTGCCTAAAATTATTTCTTAGTAACTCCTGTAACACTAGGTACAATCTCACCACTGCTCTCTGAACATACTGTACTCAGCCAGACCTTCTCACTGTTGATTACCCTTCCTCCTACCCATGTCTGACTCTTGTCCCAAACACTTGTTAGGGTTCAGTTTGGTGTCTTCTTTTTTGCCTTTCCAAACCACTCCATTCTCTTTCATCTCTCCCTTCCATGAATGCACAGTCAGTTTAGGAAAGAAATTCATCTGAACTTTGATCTCTTAGTTTGCATAAGTAACTTAGAGTAACAAATGAACAGGATAAAGGTAAGAAATGCAAGAAATGTCTTGCATCTCTCCTTTTTCCTTTCAATGTTTCTAGCAGAGCTGGATCTATTGCAAATGCTCTGTAAATGCCTGGTTGAGGAACTTATGGATTAATGAATAAATAAACCAGGGAATAAATGCATTTGACATAACAGTTTCAGACATAGATGGAGGAGCATGAGGAAGAGCAAAACAACAGAGCAAACCATCAGGTCAAAGCGATTTCAGTGGGTCAGCCCTCACTCTTTCCCACAGAGTGCTGAGCTTCCTTTCCAGACTGAAACTCCATTGTTTTGAAATAGTTACGGCAAAGAATGTGAGAGAGGACTTTTAAAAAATGGATGCTTTCAGAAATACGGATTTCTATACTAGCAGCCATTTACGGACAATGAAAAGTCAAGAGACAGACCTAAAATAAGCTTTCTTTTCCAGAACCCAAGGGAAGAATAACCATGGGACATCTTTCTTCAATGAAGTCTGCATTTACAGCAACCAAGCTCACACAACTCCATTTCCTGTTTATGTAAGACTTCTTATTACTGGATACAGGGAAAAAAACATCCCTCTTGTTGGCTTTCCCATAAAGGAATCCCCCACTCACCAATGCTCTATTCTTTTCAGGTAAGATTCATTCACATGACAACCTCTAACCAGAGTACTATATGGAGGCAAACCTCATGTTCTTGGTGTCTTGCCATTCTAAAGGGAGGGAAACATCGCTTGCCTAATACTGCACTTTGTTCCATGCTCACTGTGTTCCATAGTTTGGGAAAGCATACTTTAAATCCAACATGGGATCTGTTTGAGTGATCCCTGGATTTATATTGGCTTTGTTTTCTAAAGTAGGTTTGCCTTAGTGCCTGCCTTTCAGAGACCTCTTTTGTTATAAAATGAGCGAAGATTAATAGCCATCTCCATGTCATTTGTTTGCCTGTCTTCAGCTGACGAATTTCAAACTACCTTCTTGTTCTGCCAACACATTGTAGAGATAACATCACTGAAAGCTGGCCTTTGCTACTGCTGACTCTGTCATCAGGGGAAGGGGACAGCCTGTAATTCTGCCTCTGGTAATCTGCTTGCGACAGGGATTTTATAGCCTGCAAACTTTTGCTTACTGTGCCCAGATGTTGTATGATACTTTGCCAAAAATACATATTTTAAAGAATCTGTCTCTACTCTTTGTTTTGAGATAATTTTATGCTTACAATGTTTGTCTCATCATGCTCTGTCTCTTTCTTTCTGTCTCTCTCTCTGTATGTAAACATTTTTGAACCATTCGAGAGTAAATTGCAAAGATAATGCTCCATTGCCTTAATGTATAATTTCTAAAAACAAAAATATTTTCTTACAAAAGCAGAGTACAATTTTCAAAAGCAGGACATTTATGTAAATACAGTTCTATTATCTAATACATAGACCTTAGTCAAGTTTTGTAATTTTTTACTGGCCCAGGATCAATCTGGTACTCATGTTGCACTTGGTTTCCTTGTTTCATTGTTCTCTGTTAATTAAAAATAAGTCTTTCTTTGTCTTCCATGATTCATTTTTTTGAAGAGTAGTGGCCATGTACTTTTTATAGAATAGCACTCAGTTTGGGATTTTCTGAAGCCTCTTTATGGTTAGATTCACACAATGCACTTTTGGCAGGAACGCCACAGAGCTATGTTGGTGCAGGGACATTGTATCTATTCGTCTCATTAATGGTGATGTTAACTTTGTTCACTTCATTAAGGTTTCCCATCAGAGTTTTACCCATTGATGATTCTTGCCTAAAACAATTATTACTATGCCAGTGGTCAAATGGTGATTTTCCGAACGTATCATACTATCCATTTTATTACTACCTTCCTACTGCAAATAAAAACTTTCCCCTTTTCTTATTAATTAATTTATTATTCCACATTCATGTTCAGTGTGGATTTGTGGATTTTACTTTATGGATTAAAAACAATTATTTGTTGTGATGTCTAAATTACTTCATATTTGACCAGTATATCCCCTTGGCATGTCCCTTTATTCTTTGAGAATTTCCTTGATTTCTGGCATAAAAATGTATTCTAGGACTATCTTGTGCATCTCTAGCCCCTGCTTTGGAACTGGTGGTTGATTTCTACAAAAGGCCCTAATTCCTTTTATTGGAAAACAGTGCTTAGAATCCAAGATCTGGGACTAGGTATGCCAGTTCCTATTAACAATGTCAGTGTTCCAAGAAACTCTCACTGAACAGAGTAAAGAAAAATGTGTGTGTGTGATTGTGTGTGCACACACATGCGTGTGCATGTGCACATAAATATATACACACAGAAATTTACATTTATATTTATTTGAAGTTTTATTATATATCCTCAGTTCTAATCCAAGACTTGAGTTCTCAGAATGAAATGGCTGTAAAGTCTGCACAAAATAAATACTTTTGGAAGATTAATTAACAACTGAATGGAATCTATATCATTGGTTTGAGCTGAAGACATCCTGATTTTGGCCCATATGACATTTTTTGGTAGCCAAGTAGAGGAGGCTATAATGTAACAAAGTACCACCTTTTATGCACACATGCACAGAAACAATTAGTTCTTTCCCGTCTATTGATCCCATCACTGAAAAATGCCATAGCTGGCCCTATTCTCCAACTCCAGTGGCTTAATTTGGAAGCTCATTATCTCTGGCTTGGACCATTGCCATAACTTGCTAATTGGACTACAAATCTTCTTCATCCTCACACTGCAATCCATCTCCACATAGGCCTCTGACTGTAAAGTAGATTATGCTACTTTCCCATTTAAGAAAAAGAAATGTTAGGCTTCAGTTAGAACAGAGTCAAATTCAACTCCTTAGCAAGCAAAAGGAAACTTCATCTGAGTAAACTTAAACCCAGTGAAATTTTAACTCATCCTTTGCCAAGCACTAAGCTACGTGTGGCACTTAGCTTATTGTTTTATCTTCAACATGACATAAATGTGCAAGAACTGTTTCACTGGATACACAATTGCTGAAGCAAAGATCTATCCATCTGCCTAAAAAAGACTTACCATACAACAGAATATAATGTCACGTAACTATGAAGAGCTATTGTGTCTACCATGTGCCAGGCACCGTGCCACACATTATATGTATTCTAGCATTTAATTCTCACAATCTTCTGAGACAAGTGTGACTAGGGCAGTGAGGAAAATGAAGTTTAGAAATAAAAATAAACTCATGTATGTTCAGATAGCTAATATACTTGACAGCTCAAGTGAACCAGTCTGACTCCCAAATCCGTTCACTTTGCTGCTGCCTTAGGCCAAACTCAGTTGTCCCTCTCGAGTGCCCTTCTATTCAATAATTTTGTCCAAAATTCTCATACAGAGCTTAATAAACTGTAGTTATTTGTGAACATCTCTCTCTTTCAGTAGACTGAACTCTTGTGTGTTAGGTAACGTATCTTATTCAACTTGGAATTTTTCCTTTGGACATTATTGTTGAGCACAGTGGTTAGACAAGGAAACTTAAATGTTTGCGAAAACACAGGTGGGGATGGTGTAAGAGCAAAAGGCCTGTGGTTACAGTGGAGAGAGAGAGCGAGGACTGTGGACAATTTCAAAACAAAAATGTTTCACACTAATGAATGTTTCACACTAATGAATGTCCTATAACATTCATTAGCGTGAAGATAATGTTTTCGATAGATACTCTTTGTATTCTCAAAGGATGGAAGAAAACTTGATTTATATTAGAAGTGACTGCAAGGCAGAAAGTCATAGAGTTGATGAGGACAGAAATAATTGGGCAGATTTTTCTTTGATTTGTTTTTATAAATAGATCTCTGCAAATATCATAGACCTCAGGGTTGCCATGGTAAAGGTAGAGTGGTGGTCTAGGTGGCCCTGCACTCATATGTTTATCATAGCACTTTTCATAATAGCAAAAATGTGGAACCAATCTAAGTGTCCATCAATATATGATTAGATCAAGAAAATGTGACATATATACACAGTGGAATACTATTCAGCCATAAAAAAATCATGAAATCATGTCTTTTACAACAACATGGATGAACTGTGAGCCATTATCTTAAATAGCTCAGAAGCAGAAAGTTAAATATCACAAATAAGTGGGAACTAAACAATGGAATAATAGTCCTTGAAGGCTTGGAAGGTGGGAGAGTGGGTAATGAAAAGTTACTTAATGGGTACAAAGTCCACTATTCACATGACGGCTACACTAAGTAAAGCCCAAACTTCACCACTACACAACATGTCAATGTAACAAGGTGGCATTTATGTCCTTTACATTTATGCAAATTAAAAAAATACACAAAACACATTTAAGCAAAAGAGATTGCCCATTCAATGAGCCAAATAAAGTTAAATTCAAATTAAGAACTTGCAGAGGAACATAATAATATACTGGCATTCACAAAAGATCATTTGGATAACAGCATTAATCAAGAGAGCAATTCAAAGTTTAGGATGATACGAGATGCTCCTCAGACATTTCAGAATGTTGACCAAGCAATATTTTCATAACTGAAAAAGACTCTGAAACCTCTAGGAATTAGGCCAAATGAGATATTGATTAATATTAATGGACATCATAGAAGAGCAAAAAAAGTACCAAAGCAAACCTGATTTTGAGAGCTACAGCAGAAGTGCCCTCCATGTAATTTATTGAAAAACAACATCAACAATATAGCGTGAATCACCTGGCGCATCCACAGAACCTGATTCTAGGAAATGAGCCAAAGATGGTAGAAAAATGGGGAACTTTCTTGAATCTAGATTCCAAGTGTCTCAATCCCTTTCTATTTCAAATAATCATAAATATAAAAGCAAAAGAAGAGAAGCAGGCTGTGTTTTCTGCAATCTGGCTTCAGGGACTAGAGAATGCCCCAAGGAGAGCAAATGGAAGTCCCATCAGGAGGAAAACGGCTATGAGAGATGGGAACAATTTTAGTCAGAAGCAGGAGGCTGCGCTTGAAATGGAAATTTATCTTTTTGGAATTCTAAACAGAGGGAAAGGGCATCCAAGGTTAGCCAAAGCTAGCAGAGGAGAGACATTAGTTGAGTGTGTGAATAGAGAGTGAGATGCTTATGGAGTAAACAAATACCCAAGCCGTTCCTAGGAAGCTGCTCTAAAGCCAGTTTGCACGAACTTTCTCATCTGTTTTGCTACAAAAAAGAGTGAAATTGAAGCCCCCAGCCTTCTTTTCCTCACATTATACCCAGGAAATCTATTTTGCATCAAAGGAACACCTGTTAGGCATTTTCTGAATTAATATGGCTTAATTTGGTTTATTATGATTTAATACCAGATTGTAAATGGCTCAACCTACAGCTATTTACTGAGGACCTGCAATGTACAAAGCAATAGATGCCCCAGCTGATAACCAGAGTTTGATATAAATGTCTCAGAATGGATTGTTTCAGGTCATTTTATCACTTTCGTGTGTATTTGAGAGAAGAAAAACGAGAAAGCAGAAGTTGTAAGTGACTATCTAGTTCTCACGCTCCTGCAGCTTCACCAAAATACACACAAACTTACGTCTTAATAGCGTTCTGTTCTTTCTTTTCTCCAGCTTCTTCCTTAAAAATACATACTTTGCTTCTGCTTTATAAAAATACAAACATTTAAAAAATGTTAAATACATTAAAAAAGAGGCACACAAGTATCCACCAATCAGATATAACAAATAGCATCTTTTCCATACTTGTCACAGATCAATTCAAAGAAGAAAATATCAAAAAACAACTTAAATCTCCCTCCCCATCCCAGCCCTTTTCCTTCTAAGACAGCACCATCATTTCCAGGCTGTTGTATGACATTTCTTGTTTATGTTTATAATTTTACTAAGTATCTGTGTGGGATTTTCTTTTTCGAACTTAAAATGTCCTAAAATTGCTTCTTGGATTTTCAGATTTGTCTTTCCCTGTGATGACCTTGCATTTCATTTTCATTGCAATGCCATAGTGTGTGTTTCAGAACCAGCGCTCTGCCCCGGCCACAGTGCCCATACACAAAGCACTGTTCTTCTTACTTGCTATGTGACTGTGAGCGGGTTCTGCCTCTTTCAATACTCACTTTATTCATCTGTAAAATATCCCATTGGTAGGTAGAGAGGATTAAATGTTTTAACACATAAAGCATTTATTCACTCGACCAATTCTTGACATGTCATGAGTACTCAGTAAATGTTAGTTATTATTAGTATTGCTATTGCTGGCATTATTGTCATGTGAGGTCCAACTTAATTTATTATAAATGAATAACTACTCCAAGAATATGTATGATTCAGTCGTAAGTCACCTCATATAACAAGCTTCTACATATTCAAGTGTCTTCTGGTCCCTCTCTGCAACCATACCGCACTATCGTCCTAATTAATAGCCGTACACTAAATGCTGTATCTGGAGTGGTTAATCCACCTTCTCTTCTCCCTCTTTAGAGTAGTTTTTGGCAATTCTTGGCCTTGTTTTTTTTCATACTAATTTTAGTATGCATTTGTTAAATTCCTTTCAAAATAACAAAGAATCTACTGTGGGGTAGTGGTTAGAATTATATAGAAGATACTTTGTCTCCTCATACACGAACATGTATTATATCACTTTTATATTTTATCCTTTTAAAAATATCCTTTTATATTTTTCCATAAAGTTTATTCTCTACTATTCTAAATTATATTCTCTGACCTGGCATGGTGGCTCAAGCTTGTAATCCCAGAACTTTGGGAGGACAAGGCTGGCAGATCACCTGAGGTCAGGAGTTCGAGACCAGCCTGGTAAACGTGGTGAAACCCTGTCTCTACTAAAAATATAAAAATTGGCCGGGCCTGGTGACAGGTGCCTGTAATCCCAGCTACTCAGAAGGCTGAGGCAGGAGAATCACTTGAACCCAGGAGGTGGAGGGTGCAGTGAGCTGAGATTGCACCATTGCACTACAGCCTGGACAATAAGAGAGAAACTCCATCTCAAGAAAAATAAATAATAATAATAAATAGAATAGAATAGAATAATTCCCATTTACTTGTTTTCTATCATGGAAAAGATTTGCTAAATCATATTTTTAAATATTTTCAAATTTTTACAGTCATCTTAAAATGTTATTGTCATATCCAGTAATGTTGGTAAACTTTTACTAATTGTAATAGTTTGTGGATTTTCTTTCTTTCTGATGAAGATAACCATGTCATTTTGTTTCTTCCAAATTACACATCTTTTACATTTTCCTATCTTATTTGGGCTGGCTCAGACTGTAGGTACAATAGTGAAGACAGTACTGATAGCAGACATCCTTATCTTTTTCTCTACATTAGAGGGAATACTTTACTAACTGACCACTAAGTATAATATTCAATATTCAATTTAGAGTTTTGCTTAATAAGCTTTACTAACATTTTATGCCTAGTTTGAGTTTTTTTTAATGTAATGAATATTATATTTTAGCATACCTTTTTATATTTTTAAAGATAATCACATTTTGTCTCCTTTAATCATTAAATTTTAAGTGCTGAATTGCAGTTGCAGATTTTCTAATGTTAAACTATTTATGAATTACTGGGATATACCCTACTTGTTCACTGAACAAAAATGCTGGATTCAATAGAGTTTACTAATTTTTATTTCGAATCATTTCATCTGGGTGCCTTCATAAGATTACCTACAATTTTTTCTTTTGATATGTTCTTGGTCAAATTTTAGAATTGAGATTACACTAGATTCATAGAGTGAGTTGGAGAGTTTCTTCTCTTGGCCTATTTCCTGAAATACATTATGTTAAGATTGTCTTTACTCACTTTCTAGTTAGAATTTTTTTTTTCAGAGAAGGGAGAGAATAAATAAGTAGATATTTGACAAACAATTGAATAACTTTAATGACATAATTTCTAATCAAGTTCCCTATTTCTCCTTGTCATTTTTATTTATATTTTCCTAGAAAATGGTCTATAGTTCCAAGTTTTCAAATGTGTTGGCGTAAATTTTTCTTAATAATCATTGATTTTTTTTCTAAAACTGTTTATTTGTGTCTTCATCTGTCTGTCTATTCTCCTTCTGCTTCTTTGTCTCTGTCTGACGCCCTCTCTATCACTCTCACTGGGATTTACCTACACTTTTTCATTTTTCAAAGAATTAGCTTTGGGTTTTGTTGATCTTCTTTGCTTTTCTTGCTCTAGTCTTTCTCCTCTGTTTCCCTTTCCTTTCTCGGAGTTTTCCCTATGAGTCTTCTCCTGCTTCATAAGTTGAACATACAGATGGCTTATTTTTTATTGTGTTCATTGTTCATTTGTGCATTTCAGCCTCCCAGACTCTGGAAGTATTATTTCAATGGCATCTCTTGAGTTTCAATATGTAGTTTTTCAGTTCTATATATGTTTTTCAGTTCTCTAATATCCATTCTTAATTTCTCTCTGACTTATGAAATATCCAAATATTCAAATTTAAAAATTTTTATACAAGTTGTTTAGTGTTTCAGGAGGTATTTTTTTGTAATGTGTTTTTGAAGGGTTTGCTATTTTTTTCTAACTTTTTCTATTTCAGTTCTGTTGGGATACAATTTTTTTTATTACATTGGTGAATTGAATAGTGGTGAAGTCTGATATATTAGTATATGTGTCACCTGAGTAGTACACTCCAGTAGGTAGTTTTCTAATGTTGTCTGTACCAGGTTAAATTCTGGTACATCTTTAGACATGGTTGATTGTTATAAAAATTCTATGTCTACTAGAAAGTAATGAGTACCTTAATTGTTGGGTACTGGGCTTTGTATGACAATTTGAACAAATTTGTTAATTGTGCTTTCTGATGTTTTTCACCGTTTTTCATTTTTCCCTTTTTCTGTTTCTGACAGGTAAGCTAGAGTCTTCTGTTATGATTTTAATTAATCAATTTTCCCTATGATTTCTTTTTGCTTTATACATTTTGAGGTTACACTGTTAGAGGAGGATGGATTTAGTATTATTTCATTTTCTAAATAATTTTCAAATAATTTCCATGATTATTTTTATTAAAATATTTCTTCATACCTTTAAATTTAGTTGAATGACTTTAGTATTGTTATATCAGCTTTACTCAGATTAGCATTTGCCCTAATATACCTTTTCTCATTTTTTATTAATATTCTTTCTGTGTAATACCTTTTTGTTTATCCAACTAGTTAAACTTTATCTTTATTATTTATTGAGATTATGGATGTATTTGGAATTATTTACATGACTAAATTTTTTTGTTTTCATGCTATTTCTTAATTATTTTTCTCCTTTTTTTCTCAATCATCCTTCTGTTGGATGATTAGAATTTCTTTCTGCTTTGTTTCCTTCCACCAAATTAAAAAGTATTTTATTTATTTAGTCTGATATAATGTTAAAATTCACACCTGAATTAACAGATTTTTCTCATGACCAATGAAGAATTGCAGAATGTCCACATATTCCATATTATTGTTATGTAGTATTTTAGTTACAAATGTTTTACTCCCCACCCATAGGGCATTATTTTAATTATTATTAATTTTTATGATAATTTTATTTTGATTTACTCACTTTTTTTCTGATTTATTTTGCAACCACTCATTTTGCTTTCTGTTTCTTCCTTCTTAGGTTCAATTTTTATCTTTATGTAACACACCGCATATATTCCATTTCTTGGCCTGCATGCATTCACTTAACACCCACACACACACACTCACATGCACACGCACATTTATCTGTACATATGTTTATGTCAAAATAGCTGTTAAATAACAGCTGTAATAAAAGAAAATAAAAATAAATAACAGTTATGTCTTTCAAAAAGATAAAGGGGTGTCAAAGTTAGCATTTGTGTGAAAATATATTTGACTTTTGAGGGTTTAACTGGGCACAGAAGTCTAAGTTCCCAATATGTTTCTTAGCAACTTCAAAATGCTAATCAATTTTCTCTACTTTCTATATGCTGATAGAACACCTAATTGACAATCTGTTCCTTTTTTGCATGTAATCTTTTTCTACCTGATTGCTCCTAAGAGTTATGCTGTTTCTTCTTTTCCCTGCAGTTTCACTATGATGCACCTCATTAATTTTTATTTTATTTATCCAGCTCAGGAAGTGGTATCATTTCTTATTGCAAAGATTAATAGTTGTTCATCAGCTCTGAAAATTCCTAGCCATTTATCATTTTGTATATTTTTTTCACCCAACTCTTCCCTATATTTTTCTTCTGCAGCGCATATTAGACATATGTTGGTTATTTTTATTCTGCTCACCATGACACTCAATCTTTCCTTTACGTTTTTCATTGCTTTATCTCACTGAATTATTGCTTCTTGTAGCAATTTCTGCAGACTACTCTTTCAGTTCACTAATTATTTTATTTAGTTGCACTCACAATTCTTCACCCAGTTGTGTGCAACATGTTTCACTCACTATTTAGTTTCAATGACTGTATATTCATTTTTAATGTCCTTTTTGTTTTTCTTTTAAAATATTATTTCTAAAATGTTGTCTACTATAATTTTACTTCGTTTTTATTTGTGAACAATTTTAAGCACACTTTATGACTGTTGTATTACTTCTGGTTCTTGAGATCATATGCCTTAGGGTTTATTATTAATCAGATTCTCTCTCATGATAGATTATTTTCTCATGTGATTTATAATTTTGCATGTGCTCTTTTATTCAGTAGGGGTATTATGTGTGTGTGTGTTTGAATACGTGTGTATGCATGCACACGTGTTTTCACACTGGGTAAAAAATGCTCCCATAACAAATTTTTCTGTTTGCCTAGTAAGTCAGGACACAAGACTATCTTTATTTGGAAATATATATTTATGCCAATTTTTCCTCATCATTTAGCTGTAGCATAGGCTGAGGCTCCTCCCTCACTCCCTCTCTCCCTGCCTTCCTTCCTTCCTTCCCTCCTTCAGATGGAGTTTCGCTCTTGCTGCCCAGGCTGGAGTACAATGGCATGATCTTGACTCACTGCAACCTCCGTCCCCTGGAACCAAGAGATTCTCCTGCCTCAGCCTCCTGAGTAGCTGGGACCACAGGCGCCTGCCACCACACCTGAGTAATTTTTGTATTTTTAGTACAGACAGAGTTTCACCATCTTGGCCAGGCTGGTCTCAAACTCCTGACCTTGTAATCTGCCTGCCTTGGCTTCCCAAAGTGCTATAATTACATGTGTGAGCTACAGCACCCATCCTGATATTGCCGTTTTGAATGCCTCTTGTCACCTCTTCGTAGGCATCATCACCCCATCCCTGGCAATTAAGACCTGTGTCGGGATTCAGTTACTTCCTGGGCCACCATAGCATCATTCTTCGAGGTTTACATCTGTTGTCTCTGGCATCTAGGAATTCTACCTTCTTTCTTTTTAGGTCAATTATATATTAAATTGTTTGTATTACATATTACCAGGCATTTCTTTGTATTTGTAGCAGAAAGATCAGCATGCCTTGAAAGAACCAAAGTCTGATTTACTCTTCAAAAAACAGCTATTGTGAAATAAACATATTTACAAAAAAATGCCGTGTGTGTTTGCATGCACATGTGCACTTGTGTATAAAGTAAATGCCTGCATGTCAAGAAATAAAACATTATTGCCAACACCCTGAATTTCCATGTTCCTATTCTGATGACAGTGTTCATCTTCCTTGGTAGCAATTACAGTCTGACTTTTATGATAGGCATCGTTTTCCTTTTTGTTGTAGTTTTACCACTTATATTAATTATGAAACAAAAGAACTTAGTTTTCCTTGAGTTTGAACTTTATATGGCTGAAATAATTCTATGTTCAATCTTAGGTCTTATTTCTTTTGATCAAAGTATGTTTTTGACATTTGTCTATGTCAGAGATTGGCAAACTTTTTCTTTGGGGACCAAATAGTGAATATTTTAGTCTTTATAGGCTACCTACGTCTTCTAACACATACTTTTTCATGCTTGTCTGTTTGTTTTTCAAGCTTTAAAAATGTAAAAAATGTTCTTAGCTTGTGGGCCATGCAAAAATAGGTCACAGCAGGTTTGTTTGGCCCAGGGGATCATAATTTGATGACTCTTGATCAATTGTCACTACAGGGAGCTTTAGTTATTTATTTGTATTGCTATTCAGCATTGAACATTTATTCATCCTAATGTGAATGTACACTTTGAGTTTTTTCAGAGTAATCTAATGGTATTTCTTTTTAGAATAATGAGTACACATTTTCTGGTGTATACATGTGTACGTTTCTACTTAAGGATGCCATTGCTTGGTACGCATATATTTGACTTTTGAAAATACTGTCAAAAGTTTTCTCAAGTGCTGTTACTAATTTATATTCGCACCAAATAGTATGACACTTTCTTTTGTTTGTATCCCTGTCCACATTAGCAGTAACAGAATGTTTGGGTTTAGCCGATCTTGTTCCATATCTTATATCAATAAGATGTTTATACTTCATCTTTTGTATTTAGATTGTTGACACACCTAGAGCTGATGTTTTGTGCATGGTTTGTAGCAAGTGACAAATTTCTTTTGTCCAAATGGAAACCCAATTGTTCTAAGATTCGATGTTTAAAAAGTATAATTCTGTCATATATTGAATAGCCACATATTCATGGCCAAGTACCAGTATTTTCTATTCAGTTCCATTGTACTCTTGCAATGCAAATGAAAAGCAATTTTTGTTATTGTGGTTTTATAATAAGACTTGAAGTCAAGTAGAGTAAGTTATCCTGAATAGATTCTTCTTCTTTAAGCATATCTTCACTTTACTTGGCAATTGCATTTCTATATTATTCTTACAGTAAGCTCATGATATCCTAAAATAAAGCAACAACAATGACAATACCTACTGGGTTTTACAAGCCATCAATAGGTTATATTCCTTCCTCTATTTAGATTTTCCTCCTTGGTATCTCTCAGAAACATTTAATGCCTCGTAATTTTTCCATAGAAGTCTTGCACACATTTGAAGAGGTTTTCCCTACTTGGTCATATACTTGAACTTAAGTATATGTTGAATGTCAAATGCATGAAGAGTGATACCCACTGTTTACCCCTGCAATGAGATGCATAGCAAATGCTAGAATTCTGAATCATTTTAATCTCACAAAATTATTTAATTAGGTTTACTTGCATTAGAAAGAAACCATTACATTTGCACTTTTACTTAAGGGATTTGCATTTGTAAACTTTAATATTTAGGCATATGGCCTATGGGCCTCCTTTTATACTCTTGGCCTGGGCCCTGCAAATGTTAGAGGTGGGACCTGTCATGAGTTAGAGCCACAGGACCTTTTGTAGTTATGGTAGCAGTTTCTATTTTCTTCTTTATGTGATAAGAAACCATTAGAGCATGTTAAAGTAGAAGAGTGATGTTAGCTGAATCTGGGTTTAGAGGAATTGTTTTCAATGTTATGTGGAACTTACTTTTGCTTTAAAATATCTAATTATTAAGTAAAGTTTGGATCCAAGATATACAATGTGATGGCTTGTTATATGTAAATATTGTTCAATGATTATCACAGTCAAATTAATTAACAAATTCATCTTCACCCATGCTGTGTGTTAGATCCCAAGAGCTTGTTCAGCTTGTAACTCAAAGTTCATGCCCTCTGACCAACATCTTCCCATTTTCCCCATCCACCAGCCTCTAGCAATCACCATTTATTGTACTTTTAGCTTCTGTGAGTTTGGTATTTTCAGGTTCTTCATATAAGTGCAATCATACAGTGTTTGTCTTTGTATGTATGGCTTGTTTCACTTAGCATAATCTTCTCCAGGTTTATCCATGTTGTTGCAAATGGCAGAATTTTCTTCTATTCTATGACTGAATAATATTTCTTTTGTTATGTACCATAGTTTCTTTTTCTATTCATCTACAGATGGGTGCTTAGGTTGATTTCATATGTTGACTATTACAAAAAATGCTGCAACGATCATGAAGATAAAGATATCTTCTTGAAATATTAATTTCATTTCTTTTGGATATATTCCCAGAGTAGGATTGCTGGATCATATGGTAGTTCTATTTTTATTTTTTTGAGGAAACTTCATACAGTTTTTCATGATGGCTGTACCAATTATATTCCTACCAACAGTGTGTACAAGGATCCCTTTTCTCCACAGCTCACCAACACTAGTCTCAAATCTTTTTGATAGAAAATTTCCTGTAAAGGGTAAAGAATAAATGCAAGATACAAAATTAGGAGATTCTTAGGGTAATATAGGCAGTGTAGACTGGAGGTTACAATCGTAGCCACTAGAGCTTCTCAAGTTTGAAATCACTTCTTAGGTACATGCTATCTCTATGATACAGTAAAAATGACAGCCTCCATACTTTCATGTCCTTATCGGTAAAATGAAGGCAAAAATCACCTAGTTTATTCATATTTTGTAAATATTAAATAAGTTACGCAAAGCACTTGCAACTGTACCTAGCACTCAGTAAATGCGATCTGAGGGTTAAGTATTGTTGGTTAGTATGGCATGGGAAAGGAACTGAGAGTGATCTTAATGATTTTAGTTCAAGTAACAGGATCAACACAATAGCACAATTTTATGAGGTGAGAAACACTGGGAGAGAAGTGGGTGTTCATGGAGAGGATGGACTCAGGAATTTAGCTTTTGACTTAGTGAATTTGTGATTTCTATTAGGTAGCTAAGTGCAGATGTTGAATGTTGAGTAGGAAGTTGAAGAAACAGAGTCTATAGCAGAAAGAAACAGTTAACTTATGTAAATTTGGGAACCAACTGTATACTGCTTGAGCTCACTAGGAATGAGCACAGATTTAGAAGAAAAGGAGTTTCAGTGGAGAGCCTTGGGACTCTCCAACACATATTCATTCATTGGGGAAAGAAGGAAATATAGCAAATGAAAATAGAAAAGAAAGTCAGTGCGGGAGAAGGAGCCAGAAAAGTGTGGAAGTCATGTAAAAAACATGTCTCAGGAATGTGTGAGAGGTCATTGGTGAAATAAACTCTCAAGAGGGCAGGTAAGAGAGTTGATTATTAGGTTTGATCATGTAGAGGTCATTGTTGACCTTGATTACAATGGTTTCAGAAACATGGTGAAGATATATTGAGTAGATTCAAAAGAGAAAGGGCATAGAGAAACTTGAGACTATGAATATAAATACACATTTGTGGTGGTGTCTGCCAATATTTTTGACCATGAATTTATTCTTTTCCACCGAGAATTTATACTTTCCCTGTTTGAAGTAGATAGGTGAGTTGTGGGGAGTTTCTTTGATATTATGTAAATATCCAATTTCAAAGCAAACATTCAATTTATTTATTTATATCAGAATTAAACTCATCGTTCTCTGTTTTAGTCAGTGGCTTGTAATCTGTTACTATAATGATAGTAACTTCTTTTGAGGCCAGGTCTGTGATTCAGCCAACAAAACTCCCTTCAAGCTGGATGCCACGTCCCACTGATGTGCACCCCTTCTTTACTTACTTTGTCTCTCAGGCCAGGCTGACTTCTTGCATGGAGGCCCTCCTTACTCCTCTTGAGATGCAGACCCTTTGTTCTTCCACTCTTTTTATCTTGTCATCCACACTGTCCTTACCCTGCAGGCGCTCTAACACAATGCTCTGAACTAGCAGGGCCTTTCCACCCTGGCTCAGACACTTACCTTGTTTGACCCACTTCATAACTTGTGGATTTTTTAATTGTTCCAGAAGGGAAGAAAATGGAAGTGAAAGACTAAAAAGAGGAAAGGATATAAATAAAAGAAAGAGAAAGAAACCAACTGGAAGGAAAGGGATAGGGAAGGGAAGGTTAAAAACCTAAAGGAAGAAGAGAAGGAGAAGAAAAAGGAAGAAGAGAAGGGGAAGGAAAAGAAAGAATGACTATAAACCCTTAGACCTTTCCATGCACACTCCTGCCCCCTTCCCATCCACAGCCCACAGAATATTGGGAGTGAAATTTTTTCATAGTAAATCAAATTATGTCAGTGTTTTGCTTATTGAAACTCTGTAATATGACCTAAATGGCCCTGATTTATTTTCTTCTACTGATTTCTCCGTCTTTGTCTGTTCCACTCTTTCCTTAATTTCTTTTTTTGTTGTTGCTGTTTTTTGTTTTTGTTTATTTCCCTCTTTTTTTTTTTTTTTAATTGTGCTGTAAGTTCTGGCGTACATGTGCAGATGTTGCAGGATTATTGCATCTTGTGATGCTTTCATGCCAGTGTCACTCTGACCTTCTCTCAGATTCACACACACTGCCAATCTTCTTTTCTCAAGGACCTCAGCATGTGGCTTCCTGTGTCTGGGAAGCTTTTTTCCCTTCCCTTTGCCTGGCTAACTTCTGCCTCTCCTTCTGATCTCAGGTTTAATAGAACTTTCTCAAAAATGCGGTCTGTCACCTGCTGAGTTATAAAACATCTCCTGTCTTATTTTTTCACTGCGCCATTTATCCTCCCCCAACTTCACTGCACTTGACACAACAGATACTTATGTATTTGTTTTATTTTAAACTGTTCAGTCTCATTCATTAGGGATATATTCTACTTTGTTCATCATTAGATATGCAGTGCCTAACATATGTTAGTTATTTAGTAAATAGTTATGAGCAGATCAAAATAAATAAGTAAATGAAGGTGGCTGACTTCAAAGCTAGACAAAGCCCTGAAACTACTGACTGCATACCCCTCCCTTCCTAAGAATCATTTGATTCTCCTACCATGGGTTCTTTTGACTCAGTTAACTTGACCCTTTATGATGGTCTGGGATACGTTCAACCAAAATAATTCTTATTCTTGTTGTTCTGATGTCATATTTTATCCTAGAGCCAATCCCTGGAAGACCTTATTGGACAGTTTCTTGATTCTGAGACAATACAGCTGACAAGATATGAATCACATTAGAAAATCAAAAAGACCTCTTCAGAGCAAGATCACACTGAACAATATATATTTTTATGTTTTTATTTGCATAAGTTTAAAGGACACAAGTATAATTTTATTACATGGATATACTGCATAATGTCTAAGCTCTTAGTGCAACAATCACCCAAATAACGTACATTGTATTCATTAAGAAATTTCTTATTTCTCAAGCCCCTCCCAGTCTTCCACCTTTTGGGATTTCCAGTGTCTATTATTCTGGTCTGTATGTCCAGGCATACACATTATTTAGCTCCCACTTTTAAGTGAGAACATGCAGTATTTGAATTTCTGCTTCTGAGTCATTTCACTTAAGATGTTGGCCTCCAGTAAAATCCATGTTGCTGCAAAAGACGTGATTTAACTCTTATTTATGGCTGAATAATATTCTATTGCATATATAACATTTTTTCCTAATTATCTGCAGATGGAAACTTAGTATATCTTTGCTATTATGAATAGTGCTATGATAAACATATGAATGCAGGTTTCTTTTGATACAATCATTTATTTTCTTTTTGGTCAATATCCAGTAATGAGAGTGCTGGTTGAATGGTTTGTTGGGACAGAGTGGTCATTTTAATGATATTGATTCCTCCAATCTTTGAGCATGAGATGTTTTATTTGTTTGTGTCAACTATTTCTTTCATCAGTGTTTTGTATTTCTTCTTGCAGAGATCTTTAATATCCTTGGTTAGATGTATTCCTAGGTATTTTAGTTTTGTATTTATTATTTTGGCTATTGTAAATGTGATTGTGTTCTTGGTTTTGTTTTTAGCTTATTATTGGTGTATAAAAATGCTGGCAATTATTGCATGTTGATTTTGTATTTTGAAACTTTACTGAAATCATTTATTAAATCTAGATGTGTTGAGAGAAGTATTTAGAGTTTTCCAGGTATAAGATCATATCATCAGCTCATAGAGATAATCTGACTTCCAGTTTTTTGTAAGTCTTTTAGTTCTTTCTGTTGTTTATTGCTTTGGCTAGGACTTCCAGTATTACGATGAAGAGGAGCAGTGAAACTGGTCATCCTTGTTTTGTTCCAGTTCTTAAGGGAAATAGTTTCTACTTTTCCCCTTTCTCTAGAAGAAAACCCAGAGAAAACTCTTCAGTATGATGTTGCTGTGGGTTTGTCACATATGGCTTTTATTATATTTATCTTTATGATAAATAATAATAGATATAGTAGTTATTATTTTGATGTATACTTCTGTGCTTAAGTTTGTTGAGGTTTTTTTTTTTAAATCATGAAGAGATGTTCAATTTTATCAAATGCTTTTTCTGTATTCATTGAGACAATTACACGATTTTTGCTTTAAATTCTGTTTATGTGATGAATTACCTTTATTGATTTGCATATATTGAACCATCCTTGCATTCCTGGGGAAAAAAAGCCCATGTGATTGTGGTGTACTCTCTTTGTGATGTTGGATTTGGTTTGCTGTGTTTTTCGTTTGTTTGTTTGTTTTGTTTTTGAGGATTTTTGCATCTATGTTCACCAGAGTTATTGGTCTGTAGTTTTCTAACTTTGGTATCAGAGTGATACTGCCTTCATGTATTTAAGGAAGATTCCCTCCTTGATTTTCTTGGAATAATTTCAGGAGAATTGACACCAGGTCCTCCTTGTACATTTGGTAGAATTCATCTGTGAATACATCTGGTTCTGGACTTTGTTGATTGGGAGACTGTTTTTATTATTGCTTCAATCTTCTACTTATTGGACCGTCCAAGATTTCTATGTCTTCCTGGTTCAATAGTGAGAGGTTATATGTTTCCAAAAATTTATCAATTTTTTCTAGGTTTTCTAGTTTGTAAGCATATAGCTATTCATAGTAGTCTCTGTGAATGTTTTGTATGTCTGTGGTCTCAATTATAATGTCCCCTTTTTTATTTCTGATTATGTTTATTTGGATCTTCTCTCTACTTGGTTGGTCTAGAAAGTGGTCTATCTGTTTTGTTTCATTTTCTGAAAGAACCAGCTTTTCATTCCATAGATCCTTTGCATTGTGCTTTTGTTCTTGATTTTCTTTAGTTCTACTTTGATCTCTGTTATTTCTTCTCTTTTGCTAGCTTTGGGTTTAGTTTATTCTTTTTGTTTCTAGTCCTTTGAGGTATGCAACATTAGGTTGCAATTTGTTGTTTTTCTTTTCTTTTGATGTAGGTATAACACCAGAAACTTCTTTCCTAGCATTACTTTTGCTGTACCCCAGATGGTTTTGGTATATTGTGTATATTTTTATTTATTTCAGTTTTTAAAAATTTGTCTTAATTTTGTCATTGGCACAAAGATTATTTGTGAATATGTTGTTTAAGTCCCAGGTATTTGTATGTTTTTGAGAGTTCATCTTGAAATTCATTTGTAGTTTTATTCCACTGTGGTATGAGAAGATACCTGGTATCATTAAAATTTGTTTTTAAAAATTATTGAGACTTGCTTGGTGGCCTAACATGTGGTCTATCTTGGAGAATGTTCCATACACTGATGTGAAGAATGTATATCCTGTTGTTGGGTAGGATAAATAAATATATTTACAATGGACCCAGTGTTGGGTGCATATATATTTAGGATTATTATATTCTCTTGTCGAATAGATACCTTTATCATTATATAAGTAAGTCAGTAAATCATTGGTGCCCACTCAGGGTTCCCAAGTTCGAGGGAATTGTTCAGGATAGGGTTTCATCGTGGGACAACAGTTATCAGCACAAAAGGACAGTATATAAAAGTATTAAAACAGCTGCTTAAATGTAGCAGAGCCTCAGTTTCACAAGCTCAATTTAGGGACTTAATGTAAATTGTTGTTTTCCATAATCCACGGTTCCCAGCAGGAGGCATGCTAGATGTAGAGCTCTGGGAACATGTGGGGAGAACTCTTAAACAACATCACGCACAATGGCAATGGGTCCCAGTAACATCTCTAACTTTATGGGCCTTCGTTAGGCCTGCTATGCTCCCGCTCTACACAGAAGAGCCTAGAAAGGGAAGGAAGGAGGAACCAATCACCTACCTTATTACCTCCATCTCCCTCAGCCCCACCGTTACCAAGTAAAAGTGTCATAGAGGAGACAGAAATTCTCCCTGAGCCCCTTCATCCAATAAATTGGAAAACAGTGGAAAAAGGACAAGGGAGATGCTACAGCTATGGGAGCCTGTCTTAGTCAAGTGGCGTCAGAATGGGAGTTCTTGGCCTGCCCAGTGATCCAATGTCAACAAGGCAATCAAGTGAATGTTTATAAAGAGATAAGAAAAAGCATTAGAGAAAAAGAAGCCATTAGCCCATTTACAAAAAGACTAATTGAGGCCATAGCAAACAACCTTCATATAAGCCCATGGGACTGGTCAGTGCTAGATAAAACAACTTTAGATGCCAGTCTATACCTCCTCTGGAGGGCATAATAACAGCTAGCAATGGCCACTATTTTCCCTCGCCTACCCCTGATGTAGCTCTCTCAAAATCCTATTTGGGTAGAACAGTGACCTTTACAGGGAGAGAAATTGCAGCGAGCCCATGAATTAGTTGAGAAGTAATTAAAAGCCTGCCATAAAAATCCATCAAACAGCCCTTGGAATTCTCCCATTTTCGTCATTCCCAAAAAGTCTGGCAAATGGAGACTTACAGGCTATCAATGCTAATTTGCAACCTATGTGGCCTCTTCACTGGGGGCTCCCCTCTCCTGCGGTAGTTCCTCAAGACTGGCCTGTTATTGTTATTGACTTAAAAGACTGCTTTTTTACTATTCCTTTTGCAGAACAGTACAGAGAAAAATTGACATTTACAATACCAGCTATCAGTAATGAAAGGTCAATTTGTTGATTTCATTGGAAAGTGCTTTCTCAAGAAATGCTGAACAGTTTTACCACGTGTCAGTATCATGTAAATCAGGCTTTGCTCCTTAGTGGAAAAGAATTTCCTAATTTCAAGATCATTCATTTTATGGATGATATTTCATTGGCAGCCCCAATGGATCCAGTACTTTTAAGTTTATATGCCTCAGTCCAAAGGAATACACACTTAAGAGGTTTAATAAAAGTATTAAACATTTTCAGGTTTAATAAAAGTATTAAAACAGCTGCTTATAGCTAGCAGAGCCTCAATTTCACAAGCTCAATTGCACCTGAAAAAGTACAAATGTTGTCTATATCCTCTTCTTGGAAAGATCTTGGATATGTACTAACTTTCTGATCAGTAAGACCCCAAAAGGTTAAATTAAGTACTAGCAACTTACATACTACAAATGATTATCAAAAATTACTGAATGATATTAACTGGCTTTGCACCACCTTGGACATATTTACTGATAAGTTGCAAAACCTGTTTTCTATCTTAAAAGGCAATGCTACCCTGGATTCTCCAAGGTGTTTAACCCCTGCACAAAAAGAGAAATTGAGGAAATAGAGCTAGCTATCTCTCAGAGCCAGCTAGATCACATAGGCCTAGGATATTCAATTCAATTGTTTATCTTTCCCACTAACCATTCCCCAACAGCATTAATAGGACAAATGGCCCCAGGACTGCACTTACTGGAATCGGTTTTTTGCTCACATACCGGGACTAAAACACTATCTCCCTATATTCAGCTAGTTAATAAAGTAAATGAGTTAGGAAGGTTTCCCTCTTTTTCTATTGTTTGGAATAGTTACAGAAGGAATGGTACCAACTCCTCTTTGAACCTCTGATAAAATTTGTCTATGAATTCATTTAGTCCTGGACTTTTTTGGTTGGTAGGTTATTACTTGCTGCCTCAATTTCAGAACTTGTTAATGGTCTATATGGGGATTAACTTCTTCTTGGTTTAGTCTTAGGAGGGTGTATGTGTCCAGGAATTTATCCATTTCTTCTAGATTTTCTAGTTTATTTGCATAGAGTTGTTTTTATTATTCTACGATGGTAGTTTGTATTTCTGTGAGATCAACAGTGGTCTCCCCTTTTATCATTTTTTATTGTGTCCATTTGATTCTTCTCTCTTTTCTTCTTTATTAGTCTGGCTAGCAGTCTATTTTGTTAATCTTTTCAAAAAATCAGCTTCTGGATTCATTGTCTTAAAGGTGCATGGGAGTTAACTGATCCGTCTTCTCCCTCCACAGCACGGAGACGCTTACAGCAATGTTAGTCCATGCCTGGCTGAGGGTGGGGTACAGCCCAGCACTGCACTTGAAACAGCACCAGCTGTGATCCCACAACCAGAGAGGGTGCGGCACCTCTCCAGCAGCTAGCCTGGGGAACGTGGTCTGCTGGAGTCTTAGTCTCTCAGCAACCTGCAGCAGGGCAGGAGGAATTGCCCCAGGGTGTGAAGGAGTGTCCGGCTTCCCCTCCCTCCTGGGCTGGGCTGTGTTTGCAGTAACGTCAGTCTGAGCTCAATCCAAGGTCAGGGTATAGTTCAGTGTTCAATTCCCAGAATGGCACCAACTGTGTCCATGACCAGAACACATGAGGTCCCTCTCAGGTGAGCTGTGTGGGTAAAAAGCTGTGCAGAGCATGGTCCATTCACAACTCTCCCTCACAGTGGCCTGTAGCAGGGCGGTGGATAATGTCCTAGGTGTGCACAGGAGAGCTGGCATCCCTGTTCCTCTGCAGTAGGGCCACAGCTGCAGTAGCATCTGCATGAACTCGGTCCAAGGGCAGGGTGCCATCCAGCGATAAACTCTCAAAATGGTGCTGGCAGTGAGCTTGTGCCCAGAAAGGGTGGGGCCCTTCTCAGGAGAGCAGCATGGGCAAGAAGCGACGGGGAGTGTGGCCACCCACATCAGTCTCACAGCAGCCTGCAGTAGGGCAGCAGCCTTCCCAGCGGTGCATGGGAGCAGGCGGTCTCCCCTTTCCCTCCTTCGAGGAATGCAGCAGCAGCGGCTATGTATGCAGATCCCCAGTAACCAGGCTCTCAGAATGGCACCAAGCGGAAGCTGCTCTAGGCTCAGAGTCTGTGGGATTCTGTGGGTTCCCTTTTTGAAGCAACGTCTCTGTGCTATCTCTGGGCAACCCTCTAAGTTAGATCCAAGACCCATGTGGGTCAAGGCATTCTCCAGTAGCCAAGATGGTAAAAATCTCATTTTGCCGCATGGACCCCCTTATGAGTCTCTGTCTTTCTTTCTCTGTCCAGGAGCCTCTCCAGCTCCCAACCAATCCCCAGCTGGGCACGCTGCCTCAAACCCTCACCTTTCTTTTGGTGTTTCTCCTCACTTTGCCGATGATCCCTAGCGCTTGCTCTTAGGGAGCATTTACATGATCTGTTAGAAATGTTTTTGGTTCCTCTTCATGGAGAAGGCACACACTGCCTGCATATAGAGAGCCCATCTAGATCCATCTCCTGAACCATACTTTGGCTCAGCCATTCCACATGAGCTGGGCTGCCACTACTATGCTATTGATAATGATAATAATAATAATAATAGTGGTGTTTTTATGTATTTACTACTTACTATATGTCAGTCATTTTACTTATCATTTATTTATTTTCTCTATGAGTTAAGCAACATAGTGGATATTTTTGTTCTCAATGTCAATATCTGAAAAATTAGTAGGATCATATTCTATCTCCAGTTAACATAACTGAATATTAGAGCAGTAGATTCCATGGTGAGATCTAAACCCAGAGTAACTTGTCACAAAAAATCATAACTCTTGACCTTAGGGCGTTCTCTGCTGTTCTGTTTCCCAGCCCTGCTCCCAAAGCCCACATCTCCGGGCAATGCACACACACCAAGAGCATCTTACATCTTAGAAGGGCTAATGCAGAAAAAGAAGTAATGAGCTCTGTGTCACATGATCTGCCACATCCTCCACCAAAAGCAGTACCATCTGGAATTATGGGGAGGGAAGGATAATCTAACATCCTTTATTCTTCTTCACTTTTCTCTTTCTCAGCTGAAACTACATTACTTTACTGCATGCAGCTCCTTCTCTCAAAGCAACACACTGATATGTTCTCAAAAAAGGGGGAATTTTGACAGAATGGGCATTTATCTGTTTGGGAGTCCTAAGGAAGATGTCTGACATTTATTTTCTCTTTTTAAGTTCCTATACTGATGTCTGGGAATAAAAATTACAAGTTGTCTCTGAACTGATGTCATAGAACTGGCCCTTCCTGAAGCCAAAGGGACTTTAGGGTGAGGAGTCAGTAGGCTGAGTCACTGATTAGTACTTTCTAAAAGGAAGTGTTCGGTAGACAAGTGCTTTTAGACGCAGGATTCATTGGTGTTTGTTTTGGAGACTGTTTGCCTCAGATACCATGAAGAAAATACACCCGGGACTAAACATTCTCTAATGACCTGTTACAGTTCCTGGTAGACTCATTTCTGGGCTTGGGGACTGTGATTCTGATTTCTTTTTGAATGTTGAAATTCGAGTGATAATGTTTCTGTCCTGTGAAGTGATTTCTTATGAGTGGTGCCATGACACCCCTCTACTTGCTCCTTGCCTTAGAGACTGAGGGTTGATAACTTCACAAGAAATTTTATTACCCACTGGTTTGTAGTAGCAGTGGGTTTGCAGGATGTGCATCTCTGGTCACATAATATATTTGATATTTGCCAGCTGTATATGATGGTAAGTCCTAGCATTTGTTTTGTGCCTTATTCTGCACAAGACTTGAGGTAGCTTGCAGAATTATAAGAAAACTTTTTGATTAATACAAGATGGAGACTGTGGGGGCACTTAGAAAACAGTTGGTGGGTGATGGGGCTAGGGCCTGTGTGTTGGCTGAGAAAAACCCGGACTGAACCGAAGCAAGACCGCTCCAGACAGGGGAAGCCCCCTGCCCAGGCTCTGCTGGTGTGTCAGGTCAATTGGAAGGTTTTACCTTTTGTAACTCCTTCTCTCTGCCCCAGTTCTATGCCCAGATCTGATGATGATTCTGGTGGCCTGTGTGGAAAGGCACCATGGCATCCTGAGCCACCGGGACCTGGGGTGAGGCTGCAGCACAGTGGGTGGGAGATGGTATCCAATAGCGTTTTCTCTCCCTTGGGTCCAGGAGCACAGCATTCAGGATGGCTTCAACTGGCTGCATCTTCCAGCAACTCCACTAATGCCCTCACTGGCTCATACATTTGTCAATTCAAAGTGCTTAGTAATGGCCTGTAAGATTCACACTCACCATTCTTTTTTTTTTTTTTTTTTTTGAGATAGAGTTTTGCTCTTTGCTCTTGTCACCGAGGCTGGAGGGCTGCCGCAGTCCAGCTGGGCAGAGGTGGGAACCCTGCAGGTGAGGAAGGGTCGCATCAGTCCTTGACCTATCATCACGCCGAACTCGGTGACCTTGTCAAACCGGGGGCGTAAAAGAGGATGCGGCAGAGGGCAATGGCACAATCTTGGCTCACCGCAACATCTGCCTTCCAGGTCCAAGTGACTCCCCTGCATCAGCCTTCTGAGTAGCTGGGATTACAGGCCTGCCCCAGGACGCCCAGCTAATTTTTGTATTATTAGTAGAGAAGGGGTTTCACCATGTTGGCCAGGCTGGTCTCGAACTCCTGACCTCAGGTGATCCACCTGCCTTGGCCTCCCAAAGTGCTGGGATTACAGGCATAAGGCACCATGTCCAGCCCATACTCACCATTTTTTTAAAGATAACTTTTTACATTTTAAGTTGCTAATACACTTTGGTTATGTAACACAGTACAGAAGGATTTAGTTTGTGTAATCATCTGCAAGATGAGTTCTATTCGTCCCATTTTGGAGAAGAGTAAGTTGAGCTTTAAAGTGGTAAAATGACTTGCTTAATTTTACACAGTTAATAAATAGAAGCGTTAGAATTGGAATCCAGATTTAGTTCCAGAGCCTAGACTCTTCCCATTGCTCTACACAGCCTGGTAGGAAAACAGCATTGACAAGGCTTTGATGAACATGTCCAAAAGGCACAGACCTAAGGTTCTCCATATTCTCTGATAAAGAAGAAAAGATGTGCGTATGTGAAACTGGTCAGACATAACAGACGGCAATAGAGCAAAAGTTTCGGAACTGAAAACAGGGACTCAACGAGATGTTTGTGCATCCACGTCCATAGCAACATTATCCTCACAGGCAAGAGGCAGAAGCAGCCCAAGTGTACATGGGCAGATGACTGGATGAACAAATACGGCATGTGCTTGGAATAGAATAGTATTCAGCCTTGAAAAAGAAGGACATTCTGAAGTGTGCTACAAGATGCACGAAACTTGAGGACATTATGTTAAGTGAAATAAATCAATCACAAAAGACTAAGTACTGTATTAGTCCACTTATATGAGATAACTAATGTATCAAATATCATAGGGCTAGAAAGAAGACAGGTGGTTCCATGGAATAGGAGGCGATGCAATGGGAATTAGTGTTTAATGGGTACAGAATTTCATGTTTACAAAATGAGAAAAGTTCTATGGCTGGATGGTGGTGATGGTTGCATGACAGTGTAAATGTATTCAATGCCACAGAACTGTCTACTTAAAAATGATCAAAGACAACTGAGTGTTACATGTATTTTACTATACTTTTTTAAAAAATTGAATCCTTTATGTCTCAACTTAGACATGGTCCCCTCCAGGGGGTTGTTCTCAAGCTCCTGCTCATCTGGATACCATGTTCCTATTCATGTTCCTATAGTACCATGTACTTCCTTCATCCTAGCATTTATTACAGTTTATTAAACTTGCCTGTTTGCGTGTTGTTTGCTTATTTGTCTATCTCTCGCAAAAGACTGCAAGCTCAGAGAACAAGGACTTTCTTATTCTCAGTGACTGTCCTCTTAGCGCAATGCCTCACACACAGTAGGCAGCCATTCAGTTATATGGGTTGAATAATCTAAGAATTTTTAGTTTTATGCAAATATCTATGCAGCATTTTCTCGCTTGTCCTTTTGTAAATTCTGTTAGGGAGATTGAATAGATCTTAAGGCTCCTGTTTCACCGATGTGGAAATTGAGGTCTCAAAAAGTTAAGGAAATGATGTAGGGCCACGCAGATCGGAAGTGGCAGAACCATCTCTTGGTACAGCTTTTATTCATACCACAATACCCCAGATCTTAGCTTCCTATTTCACACAGAGAAGACTCTCTTTCCCGGTTGTTTTCTTATTTCTCTAAGTGAAAATTGTGTGTGTGCTATGGTTTTCTTCTGCGGACGGTAATAGACCCTACTATCACCCCACCTCCATATTCCACAGTTCACCTCCACATTCACTTGTGGCTGTGTAGGCAGTTTCCAGAAGGTGGCGAACTTCTCACCCCAAGTACCCACATTTCTTTTCCCCCTGTGCCTGAGGTTTTCTTCGGTACCATTTTATTCAGGAAGTTGCTTCCTACCTAGTGGTACAGCCCAAAAGTGAATAGGGAGAGGGCTGATGCCTTTGGGAGAAATCCCCTATTAATGGGGATGAGAGTTGCTAGGTAAATAATGCAGCCTCCACACCCTCTGGTGGGACAATTCAGAGGTGTGCTTCTTCCTTCAGGTTTCCTGGAGGGTCTACCCAGGGGTTGAAACCCTGGGGCCTGCAGAGCTCAACTCACACAGTAATACCCCCTTTCTTGGCTTTTCTCCTTCCTTGAATCGTTGTCATCACTCTCTTATTTATGCTTCCAGAGATTATTTTACAAATAAACTACCTGCATGTGAGCCTTATCTTGAGATCTTCTTTTGGAAAATAAACAAACTAACCAATCCGTGATAAGTAAGAAGGACAGAGGCAAAGAACGGGGTTTTCTCCCCACTGCTGATAAGTATCCTTGAAGAATACTCCCAGCCATGTGGCCCATACAGCTCCTCACCAGGTGACCCCTTGAGGCCCCTTTCCTCTCGGAGAGGTCCCTCAATCTACTCCAGAGTAGACTTATTCTTCAAACGCCATGCTTGACGATGATGGGCTCATCCCAGTGTGGTCTTCCTACAGCTGCACTGTCACTTTCTGGGCACTGGCCTGTGGCAGGCTGGAATTGGCACAAAGCTGGCAGTTTCCTACCTCTGTCCCAGTTCTTCTTGTCCTTTATCAGAACTGGCTGGAATTACTGACTAGAACCTCTAAGCAGAGGACAGACGTTGCAAACAGCCATAGCTGTCTACACTCCATTAGCTGAGGCAGACAGTCAGCAGCACAATATGGTATTAACTTCCAGACATGCACATTTAGTTTCAGACGGTCCACAAGAAGGCTGGGGGGAGCAAGGCAGAAACCATACCCATGTAGCAAAATGCCAACAAACAGCACACCGGATGCCCTTTGTTAGCTATTGCTCAACAGGCTTCTGAAACCAGTTTTCCCAGAGTTGATGAAGTGTTTGTTTATTCAAGGAGCAAGTCTCTAAAATCCAAAGGTCAATTTCATTGATTGATGTCTGTGCCACCTGTACCGCAAAGAGTGACCTTCTAACCCGTGTCCTCCTTTCACCTCTCCCTGGGCACAAGGGCCACTACCTTATGGGCACCACCTGAGCACCAACGTACTGTTTCTTTCACCCCCAACTACTTTGACCTGCTGATTGCTCCATCACATACACCACCCTACCAGGAAGGAGTCACAGGTGCAGAGGGGTGAATGTATTGTGTTGGCAGTGGGATCAAACTCTAGGCACCTCCGTGAATTTTGTCTTATTTATCTTCACATCCCATTCCTAAGTAGAGTGTCTGGCACTTAACCGACGTTCATTAAATATTTGTTAAATCCTTGGATGCATGCATGAAAGAATTAATAAATTTATGCATAATTCTTCCCAGCTTGAAGGGTTGAGATTTATGCTATAAATACATTTCCTGAGTAATTAGCTCTCTGCATAGCGGGTGCCCAGTAAATATGAATTAATGGATCAATAATGTGCCTGAACGGGTTTGCAGAGGATAAATCACTAGGAAGACCTGTAGATGGGCCCCCAGTTTGTTATTGGTGGAATTGTGTGATGTACCCCCTGTGTGATTAGAGTCTCATATAACTGATTCTTGTGATAGTTGCCACTGCTGAGATTGGTAAGGAATCATTTCAGATGGGCTTTCCATTTCTGCATATGCCCTTTCTTCATATCCTGTTTTGTAATAGTTTTGTTTGTTTGTTTGTTTGAGATGGAGTCTCGCTCTGTCACCCAGGCTGGAGTGCAGTGGAGCGATCTCGACTTACTGCAACCTCTGCCTCCTGGGTTCGAGCGATTCTCCTGCCTCAGACCCCTGAGTAGCTGGGATTACAGGTGTGCGTCACCACGCCCGGCTAATTTTTGTATTTTTAGTAGAGATGGGGTTTCTCCATGTTGGCCAGGCTAATCTCAAACTCCTGACCTCAGGTGATCCGCCTGCCTTGGCCTCCCAAAGTGCTGGGATTACAGGCGTGAGCTACCTTGCTCAGTTACATTAGTTTTTTGAGGCATCTAGGCAGGGCTTGACAATGGGGAAGGATTAGGGCTATAAATTATTTTCAGATAGATCCCTTAATTGAGTAAGAGTCAGCCTGTGGTCTTCAGTATAGGTAACTAGTCCCTAAGGAAACGTACTAGCTGTATTATCTACAGCACACTGTGGGCATGCAATACGTTCAATAAAGCCATAATAGAGTAATAGGTACAATCATTCATTGTTATCTTTGCCCATTTAAAGCTGTTTCAGAGTGATATATCAAATACCTTAAAATGAAGAAGTTTCTTTTCTTCATTTTATAATGATATTGTAGAATTGAGGCATTTTTTTTTTACTCTCATATCATATTGAATATTTCTGGAATGTTTATAAAGAATATAATATCATATTGAATATTTCTGGAATGTTTATAAATAATATACCTTGGGTCAACATTTCTTATATTTAACAATAATGATAGTGATAATAATAATGGTAACAGTGTCCTTTTTTTGTGTTGGAGTTTTGCTCTTGTCACCCAGATTGGAGTGCAATGGCTCACTGTAACTTCCACCTCCTGGGTTCAAATGATTCTCCTGCCTCAGCCTCCTGAGTAGCGGGGATTATAGGCGCACGCCACCATGCCCAGCTAATTTTTGTATTTTTAGTAGAGACAGGGATTCGCCATGTTGGCCAGGCTTGTCTCGAACTCCTGACCTCAGGCGATCCACCTGCCTTGGCTTCCCAAAGTGCTGGGATGACAGGTGCGAGCCACTGCATCTAGCCAGTCTACTTATTTTAAGCAGTCTTTCTGGAGATTTACCATACAACGTTTTTATTTACATCTCATTTATTACAGGGCTGTACTTAGATGTAATGGTAGCTGGGAAGTATGGGGATTTAGCTAGATTATTTAAAACCCTAAATAAAGTCATCATTCTCTTCTATATAATTCTTACCAACAGTCTGCCACTGCAAAGGGGCATCCTAACAGTCAAGTAGATGGGCTTGCTTTCAGATGTTAGTAAGTTCCCTTACTGGTCATAGAATTTGCTTAATGAACTCATGAACAGAGTAGCCCTGGTGGCAGCAATGGGAACTGTACATCTGCTCAGCCACAAGGATGTCCCTCACCAAGGCTGACGTGTAACTGACCACTGCTGAATACCCATTAGGCTATATTGCTAAGCACACAGTATAGGATAAAATTTTGGATCACTATTTGTTGATAAGGGAATCCAGCATCACAGTAGTAAACTGTTCACATTAGGCCCCTCCTATTAGGATGAGGGCAGAGATTTGATTTTACTGGCAGAGATACTTTTTCTAGATTTGTATTTTCTTTCTCTTGTCTGTTATAGCTTTGGCAGAGCGATAATCTGTGAGCTTGTAGTAGTCCTTACACACCATCGTGACATTGTACACTCATGATCAGGGATTTTTCCTTACTTTCAAGGGAGTAAGGCTATGATCCCATGCTGAGGGCATTCACTGGTCTGATTCTGTATCCCATTATTCTGAAGCAACAACTGTGCCACAGCTGGAAACAAAGCCTTACCAGCTTGTGCAGCCATCCGGAGGGGTATAGTGAATGCTATGAAGTACTGATTCAACATGATGGTGTTTTACTCACAGCTCAAAGATATAGTTCACAGAATTGGAAGATAGAAACTGACTTGGTGCTTTGCCAGGTTACATACTTACCCGACTTCTATTGCCAGTTCTTCTCAGGACTTGGAGATGTGAGAATTTTAATACTAATTTACTTGGGAACTTGGGGTTTCTTATTTTATTAGATGAATAGATCAAAAACGATGTGCTTTTAGCTATGGAAGAAGTTGGATTATTCATATACATTAGAGCAGGAGATAATATGGATAAAATCTAACTCATTCCCTTTATGGTTTCTCTGTAAAACTAGGCATGGCAGTAAATATTAATGGAAGTCCTTAGTAGAAGGACTGTTAAGGTCTCAGATCTGTGAGGATGGCAAAGGTTTTAGTCACCATATTGAGAATCCTTTGACAAACTGGTTGTTGGAAGATGGCAAGAGAAACAGAACATGTGGGAAGGAAGGCAGTAAAAAAAATTAGTGGGCGGGGCATGGTGGCTCATGCCTGTGATCTCAGCTCTTTGGGAGGCCGAGGCAGGTGGATCACGAGGTCAGGATTTCAAGACCAACCTGAGCAACATGGTGAAACCCCAGTTCTACTAAAAATACAAAAATTATCCAGGCATGGTGGTGGGTGCCTATAATCCTAGCTACTTGGGAGGTAGAGGCAGTAGAAAAAAAGCCCATGGGGCCGAGGTTGTAGTGAGCTGGGATCATGCCACTGCACAGTAGCCTGTGTGACCGAGCGAGACTCTATTAAAAAAAAAAAAAAAAAAACAAGAAAAATATTGGTTATGGCCTTGTGATAAGTTACAGAAATGAGATCTATAGTTTCTATCTTTATGCATTATCACCCCCTAGTGATGAGGCCCCCCTCACCATGCTCCCCTCAACCAGGACAGCATCAGCAGAGGTCTAGTATTGATATTAAACTACCATCCCAGCAATAAAGAGTAACACCATCCCTCTTGGCTGGCAGTGGAGTCCTGATAGGGAACTTGGACTTCCACCCCACCTAGGAATGAGGAGCTACTGCTCTTCTCTTGATGACATAGTGTCAAAGGAGTCTTGCTACACCGGAAGCTTTAAATGAAATCCAGAATCTCTTACTATAATATTCAAAATGTCCAAGTTTCAATCCCAATTTACTTGTCACATAAGAACCCAAAAAAGAACAACTTAAATGCTGAATGACAATCAACAGACACAAACAAGAAGATGACAAATGTATTAGAATTATCTGACAAAATTTTAAAACAGTCTTCATAAAAGAATGCTTTAACATAAATTACAAACACACTTGAAACAAGTAAAATTACAAAGTGTCAATAAAGAAATAGAAAATGTAAAGAAGAACCAATTAGAAATTTTAAACTTGAAAAATAGAATAACCAAATAAATGAACTCAATTGATAACCTCATTAGCAGGAAAGAGAAAAGACTAAGTGAAATTGAAGACAGGATAATAGAAATTCCCCAATTTAAATAAAACAGAGAGGAAATAGATTGAAAAAAAAAATAATGAAACAGAGCTTTGGAGATCTGTGAGATGTTTTAAAAAGATTTAATATTTGTATTATTAGCATCATGGACAGAGAGGAGAAAGAGGTTGAGGCTGAGAAGGTACTCAAAGAAATAAAGGCTGAAAATGTTCCAAATTTGTGAAAAGACAAAAACCTGAGCCAACCTCAGCTAGGCTACAAAAGTCCACACCAAGGCAAATCAAAATCAAAATTCTGAAAGTTAAAGACAGAGAATATTATTGTTCACAGCAAGAATTGACACTTACTCATAAGAGAAAAAAAGTTTTAAAAATGGCAACTTTATGGCTGGGCATGGTGGCTAACACCTGTAATCCCAGCATTTTGTGAGACTGAGGCAGGCAGATCACCTGAGGCCAGGAATTCAAGACCAGCTGGTCAACATGGTGAAATCCCTTCTCCACAAAAAACACAAAAATCAGCCAGGCACGGTGGTGTGCACCTGTAAGCCCAGCTACTCAGGAGGCTGAGGCACGAGAATCGCTTGAACCCAGGAGGCAGAAGTTGCAGTGAGCTGGAATCATGCCACTGCACTCCAGCCTGGGTGACAGAGTGAGACTTTGTCTCAAAAAGAAAAAAATAAAAAATAAAAAAATAAAGACAGCAGATTTATTAACAGAATCTACAAAGGCCAGAAGGAAGTGGCACACCATTTTTCAAATGCTGAAAAAAAGGAAACGTCAGACATTCTTCAGAAATGAAAAGGAAATTAAGACTTTCTGAGATGAAGGAAAACTAAGAAAATTTATCAGCAGCTGACCAACACTAAAAGAATGCCTAATGAAAATTTCTTCAACAAAAGAGAGAGGATAAAATTAGATGTTGAAACATCGGTGTGTTAGGCCATTCTTGTATTGCTATAAAGAAATACCTAAGACTGGGTAATTTATAAGAAAAAAGTTTAATTTGCTCATGGTTCTGCAGGTTTCACAGGAATCATAGTGCCAGGATCTGCTTTTGGGGAGGCCCCAGGGAGCTTTTACTCAAGGGAGAAGGCAAAGCAGAGCAGGCCCTTCATATGGCAAAAACTGGAGCAAGGGAGAGGGAGGTGCTACCCATGTTTAAACGTCCAGAACTCCTGTGAACTCAGAGTGAGTGCTCACTTATCACTAAGAGGAAGCCCAAGCCATTCTTGAGGAATCTTCCCCCATCACCTCCCACGAGGCCCCACCTCCGACACCGGGGATTACTATTCAACATGAGATTTGGATGGGGACACATACACAAACTATATCAATCAGGAAGAAAGAAAGAGCCATGAAAAATGTATTCTGAGATATGTAGCCAAATGTAGGTAAATACAAGAGACTTTCCAACTACTCGAGTTTTCTAAATTATGTATGACATTTGTAACAAAAATTTTAACACTATCAGATATGGTTCTCAAAATTTGTAGAAGAAATAGTTAAAACAATGATATTGTAAATGCAAGAGGGTTAGGCCATGTAAAATAAGGGAAGGTTTCCACACTTCACTTGAACTGTTGTATAACATGTGTGCCAGTAGACTGTGCAAAGCTGCACATATGTAATATGGCACTAAGAGAAACCACTAAAAATAATATAGAAAAATATACACTCAAAAACACCATGTATAAATAAAAATAAAAATGTTCACATAACACACAGAAAGGAAAGAAAAGGAAAGGGAAAAAGGCCAGGTGTGGTGGTTCATGCCTGAATCCCAGCAATTTTGGAGACCAAGGTTGTGGATGGCTTGAGTCCAGGAGTTTGAGACCAGCTTGGGCAACATGGTGAAATCCTATCTCTACAAAAATCACAAAAATTAGCTGGGCAGGGTGGTATTTGCCCATAGTCCCAGCCCAGCTACTTGGGAGGCTGAGGTGGGAGGATCACTTGAGCCCTGGAGGTTGAGGCTGTAGTGAGCTGTGATAGTGCCACTGCACTTCAGCCTGGGTGACAGAGTAAGGTGCTGTCTCAAAAACAAATAAATAAATAAATAAAATAAAATAAAAACAACAACAGAGAAGAAAAAAGAGAGAAAACAAAAATTAAATACAGACATTAGCCCCAACCTATCAATAATTACATTGAACATAGATGTTCTACATATAACAATAAAAAAATAGAAATGAACAAAGTTGATTAGAAAACCAAACATGAGGCCAGGTGGGGTGGCTCACATCTGTAATCCCAGAACTTTGGGAGACTGAGAAGGTGGATCACTTTAAGTTTAGGAGTTCAAGACCAATCTAACCAACATGGTGAGACCTTGTCTCTAGTAAAAATACAGAAATTAGGGGAGCGTGATGGCGCATGCCTGTAATCCCAGTTCCTAGGGAGGCTGAGGCAGGAGAATAATTTGAACCTGGGAGATGGAAGTTGCAGTGAGCCGAGATAGCTCCATTGCATTCCAGCCTGGGCAATAAGAGTGAAATTCTGTCTCAAAAAAAAAAAAAAAAAAAGCAAACATGACCTAACTATATCTTCTCTTCAAGAAACTCACTTCAAATATAATAATATAAATAGCCTAAAAGTGAAAGAATAGAAAAGATACACCATGAAAACATTCATCAATCAAACTAGAATTGGCCATATAAAATCAGACATTTGTTGTTTTTTCCATAAGTTACTGGGGTACAGGGGGTATTTGTTATATGAGTAAGTTGTTTAGTGGTGATTTGTGAGGTTTTGGTGCACCCATAATCTGAGCAGTATACACTGCACAATTGTAGCCTTTTTTCCCTGTACTCCCTCCCACTCTTGCCCCAAGTCCCAAAAATCCATAGTATCATTCTATGCTTTTAGGTTCTCATAGTTTAGATCTCATATATCAATGAGAATATACGAAGTTTGGTTTTCAATTCCTGTGTTACTTCACTTAGAATAATAGTCTCCAGTCTCATCCAGGGCACTGCAAATGCTGTTAATTCGTTTCCTTTTATGTCTGCATGGTATTTCATCATGTATATCTATACCACAGTTTCTTTATTCACTCATTGATTAATGGGCATTTGGGTTTTGGTTCCACAATTTTGCAATTGTGAATTATGCTGCTATAAACATGAGTGTGTAAGTATCTTTTTTAAATAATGACTTCTTTTCCTCTGGGTAGATATTCAGTAGTGGGACTGCTGGATCAAATGGTAGTTCTACTTTTAGTTCTTTAAAGAATCTCTACACTGTTTTCCATAGTGGCTGTACTAGTTTGCATTTCCATGAGCAGTGTAGAAGAGTTCCCTGATCGCTGCATCCACACCAACATCTACCGTTTTTTATTTTTGATTATGGCCATTCTTGCAGGAGTAAGGTAATATTGCATCGTGGTATGATTTGCCTTTCACTGATAATTAGTGATGTTGAGCATTTTTTCATGTGTTTGTTGGCCATTTGTACAACCTCTTTTGAGAATTGTCTATTCATGTCCTTAGCCCACTTTTTGATGGGATTGTTTTTATTTCTTATTGATTTGATTGAGTACATGGTAGATTCTGGATATTAGTCCTTTGTCAGATGCATAGACTGTGAAGATTTTCTCTCACTCTATGGGTTGTCTGTTTACTCTGCTGACTGTTCCATTAGCTGTGCAAAAGCTCTTTAGTTTAATTAGGTCCCAGCTATTTTTGTTTTTATTGCATTTGCTTTTAGGTTCTTGGGCATGAAATCCTTCCCTAAGCCAAGGTTTTTCCAATGTTATCTTCTAGAATTTTTATAGTTTCAGGTCTTACATTTAAGTTCTCAATCCATCTTGCATTGATTTTTGTATAACGTGAGAGATAAGGATCCAGTTTCATTCTCCTACATGTGGCTAGTCAATTATCCCTGCAGCATTTATTGAAAAGGGTGTTTTCCCCACTTTATGTTTTTGTTTGCTTTGTTGAAGAACAGCTGGCTATAAGTATTTGGATCTACTTCTGGGTTCTCTATTCTGTTCCATTGGTTTATGTGTCTATTTTTATAACAGCACCATGCTGTTTTGGTGCCTATGGCCTTATAGTATAGTTTGAAGTCTGGTAGTATGACACCTCCAGATTTGTTCTTTTTGCTTAGTCTTGCTTTGGCTATTTGGGCTCTTTTTTTGGTTGTGTATGAATTTTAAAATTGTTTTCTCTAATTCTGTGAAGAATGATGGTGGTATTTCGATGGGGATTGCATTGAATTTGTAGATTGCTTTTGGCAGTATAATTATTTTCACAATATTAATTCTACTCATCCTTGAGAACTGCTTGACCCAGGAGGCAGAGGTTGCAGTGAGCCTAGATCATGCCGTTGCACTCCAGCCTGGGTGATAAGGGTGAAACTCCATTCCCCCTACAAAAGAAGTTGGTTCATTTCTTTTTCTTTTCTTTTTTCTTTTCTTTCTTTCTTTCTCTTCTTTCTTTCTTTCTTTCTTTCTTTCTTTTTCTCTTTCTTTCTCTCTTCTTTCTTTCTTACTTTTTCTTTCTCTTTCTCTCTGTCTCTTTTTCTTTCTTTCTCTTTCTCTTTCTTTCTTTCTTTCTTTCTCTCTTTCTCTCTTTCTAGATGGAGTCTTGCTCTGTCACCCAGGCTGTAGTGCAATGGTGTGACCTCTGCTCCCTGCAACCTCTGCCTCCCAGGATCAAGTAATTCTCTTGCCTCAGCCTCCCAAGTAGCTGGGATTACAGGTACCTACCACCACGCCCAGCTAATTTTTGTAGAGACAGGGTTTCACCATATTGGCCAGGCTAGTCTTACCCTCCTGATCTCAGGTGATCTGCCTGCCTCAGCCTCCCAAAGTGCTGGAATTACAGGCATGAGCCATTGCTCCTGGCCAAAATGGATTCCTTTCTTGAAAAGCATAAACTACCACAACTCACCAAATATGAAAAAGATAGTTGAATATTCTTATAACTATTTAGGAAAGCAAATTGTTATCTAGGGGCCAAGGGGAATCTTTCTTCTCTCTTCTAAAGATTCACTGGAAATGAACCTATAATAAGGCAGATTAATAGGAGAAAAAGGCTACAAATATATTTAATGTACATAAGCACTGCAGAATATCCAATAACTCAATGAGGTACAGATACTTCTATATCCATCTTAGCAGGGGAAGGAGATATGGGAGAAATGTGGCCATCTTGAGGGGTTAATAAATGATATTTTTAGGGGGAATAAATAGGCCCAGTGCTCAGATAGTGGTAAGTAAATAATTCTTTTTGAAAACTGAATAAGACTTAAGAACAGATGATAATGTGTGACAAAGTTTATCTGAGCTCCGGGTATGTTGTTAATTTTCAGTTTCTTTGTGATTTGAGTTTTCATCGTCTCTGGTTAAGGAAATTTCAGGGAGTGGACTAAAGGCAATTCTATTTCTCTCTGGCAGGTCCACTTCCTAGGAAGATAAAGGAACTTTAAACAGCCTCATCCTGTACTTCCGGAAAGACAGAGGATTGAGAGGTAGAAGGATGGGGGAAAGGTCACTGAAAACTTGAGGCTTTTTTCACAGTTCATCATGTCCAGCTGCCATATTTTGGGATGCTGTTTTGTGAACTCTCAAAGTTATACAAAAAAAGAAAAACCTCCCAAATAGAAATCTCTAGGCTCAGATGGTGATACTAAAAAGTTCTACCAAGTATTTGCAGAAGAATGAACCCAAATTGTATGCAACTGTTCCAGAAAATAGAAAACATTACTCAATTATTTTATCAATCTTATATTAATCTGAAACCAGAACCCGACAAGACAGTACCAAAAAAGAAGCAAATACAAAACCCCAAAACTACAGACCAATATCCTTGATAGATATAGATGCAAAAATCCTTAAAAAAAATTAGCAAATAGAATTTAGCAATATATAGAAAGATTTACATGCCTCGACCACACGGGGATGCAAGGTTGGTTTAATATTTGAAAATCAATGTAATTCACCATATTAATGGTGAAAGAAGAAAAATCACAAAGATATGTAAATTGTTGCATAGAAAGATTTGACAAAATTCAACACCTGTTCATGATTACAGCTCTCAAAAAGGTAGAAATAAGAGGGAACTTCCTCAACTTTATAAAAAATATCAACAAAACTTGTATCAAACATTGTACCTAATGGTGAAAAGTGGTGATGGTTAATTTCATGCATGAACTGGACTGGCCAGGAGGTGCCCAGATTTAACCTTATTTCTGGGTATGTCTGTGTGGGTGTTTTGGGGCGAGGTTAGCATTTGAATTGGTAGATTTCATAAAGTAGATTGCTCTCCCCTGATATATCGGTGGACATCATCTAGTCCACTTAGGTCTTGAATGAAGCAAAAGGTAGAGAATGGCAGAATTCACTCCTTTTGCCTCTTACCTGCCTGTAACTTTTCCTAGCAGCTTTATTTGTAATCGCCCAAAACTGAGAACAGGTAACATGCCCCTCAATAGCTGGGTGGTTAAACAAATTGTGCTACATCAGCATCATGAATTATTACTCAGCAATCAAAACAAATGAACTATCAATACTTCAATAGCTTTGATGGATCTCAAGGGTGATTATGCTGAGTGACAAAAGCCAATCTCCAAAAATCACATACCAGGTGATTCTATTTGGCTGTTGTCAGGGTCACAGAGCCACTTAGCTAGGTCAAGCACCAGGATCAGAGCTGGGAAATACTTTTTTCTTTCATGTTAGATTGCTTTAGGAAATGGACTTTGCATGTATATTCAAAATCAAAATCTTCAAACTGTATTTTGAATCAACGTGGTTATTCATGGGTTTTCTTTGTAGTCTTGTCTTGTTCCTCCTTTAGTGTGAGTCAAATATTGAACAATGCAGGTGCTCTATCTGTCTTTTCTGCTTTCATCTACTTGACCCTGTATCCCAAGAGGACTGGGTCGTGCAGTTCAAAACATGGCCCCTTCCGGCAGTGAGTCTATAGATAGAGCAGATTTTCTTAGAGAGGAATGTGAGCAGGGCAGGAAATGATCGATGTGGACTTTCTTTAAAAATGCTAAGAAGGCTTCCAAGCCCTATGATCCATCACACTGCTTGAAATATCATCTGTATTCCTTTATAGTTAACACGTCTTCAGTTTCAAAATGCAGAGAAAAAGCTGAAGTACTAACAAAGATATACTCCATCGATGAAGGGATTTTCTTTCCAAGAGCTACTTTAAATTGTGAATGGGTATTCAGTCTCAGCTGTGTATGGAGGTAGAGTTGCGTGTATTTCAGTCCAAGTGGGGACTAGCAAAGAAAACCAGGAGTCTGGATGGGCACTGTGGCCTACACCTGTAATCCCAGCATTTTGGAAGGCTGAGGTGGGTGGATCGCCTGAGGTCAGGAGTTTGAGACCAGCGTGGTCAAAAGATTGAAACCCCATCTCTACTAAAAATACAAAAAAATTAGCTGGGCATGGTGGCAGGTGCCTGTAATCCCAGCTACTCAGGAGGCTGAGTCAGGAGAATCGCTTGAACCCGGGAGGCAGAGGTTGCAGAGAGTAGAGATCAGAGATCATGCCATTGCACTCCAGCCTGGGCAACAAGAGAGAAACTCTGTCTCAAATAAATAAACAAATAAATAAACCCAGAAAACCAGGAGTTGGATGTGATAGAATGAAAATAGGATGGTGGGCTTAAATGAGCTGGAATGTCTGGAAAATCAGCAGTGAGGCTCTCAAACATATTTTCTTTCTGTTTTGTTATGTGAGTTTTTTTTTAATTTGGTTTGTTTATTTTTGTTTTTGAGATGGGGTTTCGGTCTGTCACCCAGGCTGGAATGCAATGGCACCATCATAGCTCACTTCAGCCTCCACCTCCTGGGCTGAAGTGATTCTCCTGCCTCAGCCTGCCATGTAGTTGGGACTGCAGACATGTGCCACCACATCCTGCTATTTTTTGCATTTTTTAGCAGAGACAGGGTTTTCCTATGTTGCCCAGGCTGCTCTCAAACTCCTGGGCTCAGGTAGTCCACCCACCTTGGCCTCCCAAAGTGCTGGGATTACAAGCATGAGCCACTGTGCCCGGCCTCTCTAACATACTTATAAAACAAAAGCAGAATGAGAGGGAGGAGCAGCATAAAGAAAGTACTTAGCACCAGGGGAGATATAAAAGCTCATCCAGGAATCTATGAGCATGAAAGTCTGTAAATAACTTTGAGGTCACATCTGGCAGAGTTAAATAAGGAAGCAAAGTATAGACGCCAAGGCAGGTACATATTGAAGATAAATCATTGTGGATAGCAGTTCATTGTGTCTAGTTTATTCTTTATTTTTTTTTTAATATAACTTAATCTATTGGTTTAAGCAACTGAAATGTCCAATTGAATAGAGCTGGCTTCAGTCACATGTTCTTTCTTTAATTAGCTTCAAATCTACATTTTCCTGAACCTCTTTCAGCACCCAGATATGCAAAATCAGAGGAGTATAATGGCCCTGTTTGGGTCACATGCTCGCCCTGCTCAAGTCACCTGCTAGCCCTGTGAAGTTCACTGTAGCATGGGTGTTCAAAGGTGATAAGGTCAGGTGTCCACATGTGAGGGCAGGCAAATTGGAACTGGTCTCGCGGCTCATAGGTAAAATGGAACAAAGCCATTCTCACGTTGATTCCAGCATGCAGATGGGAGTGGAGGTTGCTTTTGCAGGTGAGACAGATCCCGGCAGATGGAGAGTTAGGAGTTGAGTATAAACATGAGAATGTTTGAGAGAAGTGATAAAATGAAACACAAGGTGGGGAGTGCTACAGACACTCCATTTTAGCATGTTGTCAGGAGAGCCGTGTGCAGGGAAACCCCACAAGGAATGACTTTGACATACAGATACCAAATAAAGAGGGTTACATCAATGGTCACAGCAGGAAAAATAGACCATGCTGTTTCTCTGTTCCTCTGTGCCTTGGACAGTAAATCAAGCCCTTCCTCTTCTTGAGACAAAAAGTACAATCCAAATGTAGAAACAGAAAATTTCATGAGGGTCTCAGACAAGAGCTCTAAAGAAGCATAAAATCAAATCTTTTTCTTCCTTCTCTACCCAGGGAGGTCCCGTTGAAAGACAGGAAGGGCTGTCTCTGGACTGAACAGTTATCCCAGGTTTACTAGTGTGGAGCTAGAAGTCTCATTTCTCAGGAAGAAATAAAAAAACAGGTTGTGGCCGGGCGTGGTGGCTCACACCTGTAATCTCAGCATTCTGGTAAACCAAGGTGAGTGGATCAAGGCGGGCAGATTACCTGAGGTCAGGAGTCTGAGACCAGCCTGGCTAACATGACAAAATCCCATCTCTACTACAAATACCAAAATTAGCTGAGTGTGGTGGTGGTTGCCTGTAATCCCAGCTACTCGGAAGGCTGAGGCAAGAGAATCGCTTGAACCCGGGAGTCGGAGGTTGCAGTGAGCTGAGATCACACCGTTGCACTCCAGCCTGGGTGATAGAGCAAGACTACGGCTCAAAAACAAAAAACAAAAAACAACAACAAAAAAAAAGGAAAAACAGGTGACTGTGAAAGGCCAACCTGTATATCTTCCTCAAGGTTGTAAGTAAAGAAACTAAAAATCTTGGATCCTGGAATAGCTTTTAACTACCCTTAAAATGGTGAGGCAAATAGCAAATGAATAGGTCAAAATGATAGCTCATAGAATAGGTTCTATTAAAATACTTAATACTCTTGGAGTACTTCAGGTTTTTAAACTTTTTACCCGGTAGCAACATCAAATATGAATGCATCGTTTTATGCCTAAGGCTTACAATCTGTCTGTAGCTGATAAAGTGCAGAGTTAGTCCTGGTGTTTGGAAGGGTGCTCCGTGACCCCCAGTAGCATGAACCTCCCTGTTGATCTGACTTTCTGGATAGACTAATAGCTCTTTGACGACACGCCTTGAGACCATGTGTTGTATATGTACAGGATACATATGTATACACATGTATATTTGTATGTGTGTACTACATATATGTGTGTGTGTGTGCATGTGTGTGTGTGTGTGCGTTTGTGTGTATAATACTGCTTATGTAGTGCCTGGCATATAAAAGGTACCCCAAATTATCATTTGATGGTCTGGAGATGAAGGTTCTGGAAATCAGCCATCTGAAGTATGTCCTTGGTTGGGAAGCATAAAATCTGGTCTCTACTGGTTTTTAACCCTTTGTAAAACCATTGCCTTATTTTCCTGCGCTATGTATAAAAGCTTCTATGGTGACACTGATTCAGGCCCTTAGCTGTAAGTATCACCCACATCCGGCAGCTCTTTCACAGTGTCCTGGAGAATTTCACTCTAGCCTCTGTTCCTCTGTGCCTTGGGCAGTAAATCAAGCCCTTCCTCCTCTTTAGACAAAAGAACAATCCAGATGTAGAAATAGAAAGTTTCATTAGGGTCTCAGACACGGGCTCTAAAGAAGCATGAAATCAAATCCTTTTCTTTCTTCTCTACCCAGGGAGGTCCTGTTGAAGGCCAAGAAGGATCTTTCCAGTTCTATACCTGTGGAATTTCTTTACCGCTGCTACAATAAAAGTTTATGGTAAGTCCTGTCTCCAAACGAATCTAAAAGATAGCAGGACAGATTACGAATGCCCTTTGTGTCACCCGTCTCTCATCTTTGAGGAGCCCTCGAGGTGACGGGCCGGCGGAGATGGCGCTACATTCAGAGTGATTTCTCTTGAGAAGGGAAAGGGACATACGCTGTGTTTTTCCGTTCTCCTTTCTCTCTGTGAGCGAACTTCTTGCAGTTGCTGTGGCCATTGCCCCGGCTTTTAAATTAAAGACGTCTGAAGTGAATGAAACTGTTTATACAATATGAGTTAAAGATTAGAGTTAAGTGGCTTGACTCACCGGCAATTGGAGGGTGATTCACCGTAGGGAAATCTTTGTCCACAGCCATTAGTGCAGATTTTCCAATAAGGAACATCAGTTTAGGATCCTGTGTCTCTAGGTTCTTGCTCCCAGAGAGGCATAGAAACTCAGAGATATAACATGGGGACAGGAGTAAAGCAACCACGGGCTGGGGTTATAGGACTGAGTTCTCTGTTAAGCCACTTGGAAGGACTGAGACAGGCTGACTTGCAACATATTCCCACCCTCTTCCCACCAGACAACGTATGTCCAGTTTTTGTTGTTGTTGTTTAGATGGGGTCTCACTCTGTCACGCAGGCTGGAGTGCAGTGACGCAATCTTGGCTCACTGCAACCTCCACCTCCCAGGTTCAAGTGATTCTCCTGTTTCAGCCTCCTGAGTATCTGGGATTACAGGCGCCCGTCACCACACCCACCTAATTTTTGTATTTTTAGTAGAGACGGAGTTTCACCATGTTGGTCAGGCTGGTCTCAAACTTCGGACCTTGTGATCCACCTGCCTCGGCCTCCCAAAGTGCTGGATTACAGGCGCGAACCACTGCGCCTGGCCGTGTCATTTTTGAAGCTGCTTCTCCTTTGAAAATAGTGTCATGAAAGAAAAGAGAGATCATTGCATCTGGAACCAAAAAATCCAGATTGATTTCTAGTCCACGACTTACTGTGCAGCTGAGCTTGGGCAGGTCCCTGACCTTCTTTGAGCTGCCCTTTCTCTAGTAGCCAAACTGACATAATAATGCCCATGTTGCCAGGCTGGGGTAAAGATGATAAAACGATGATAGGCGAAAACGTTTCATTCCTTATCTACCCCTGCTCTTATTATTATAGACTCTGAACACCTTTAAGCCATTCCTGATGCTTATGACCTAGGTCTCAGTGTTCAAAGCTTCTCTTGATGTAAATTTAATAACATTTTGCTAGTATCAAAACATGTTGATGGGAAGACCTGCAAAGTCATTTGGCCCAGGGTGCAGATTCTTTAAGCTAAGTAGACTCCTGTTCCTTGGTAAGGCGGCTCTTTTCCTCACAGCAGACGTTTGCACTGTGTTTACACTCTTGTGCTCTGCCTCGAAGGGACAATCTCCATGCACCCTCTCAGCTTATTCATTCCTCCCATTGTTCCAAGAATATTTAGTAAGTGTGGCCTATGTGAGACATGGGAGATTCCAAGGTGACTTCACGGAACTCACAGTTAAGTGGAGGAAGTAGTTATATAAACAGATCATTATAATTCTGTGAGCTAAATACAGCAACAGGGGCCAGCCCAACGTGTTAGGCAACACATAGGCTGGGGTGGCTGGGGATGGCAGCGGGGAGGGCTTCCCAGAGCTGATGGCTGAATTGAGTCTCCCTAGATTTGGAGGAGCTCACCAAGAAGTGACAGAGGAAAGGGTGCCAAAGGCATTTCAGGCTCTCCCCATATATAATGGATTGGTTTAGTCATTTATCATAAATTATAAGAAATGATGATAGCACACTTGAGTTCAGGAGTTTGAGACCAGCCTGGTCAACATGGTGAAATTCCGTCTCGACTAAAAATACAAAAATTAGTCGGGCATGGTGGCATGCACCTGTAATCCCAGTTACTAGGGAGGCTGAGCCAGGAGAATGGTTAGAACCCGGGAGATGGAGGCTGCGGTGAGCCAACATTGCACCATTACACTCCATACTGGGTGACAGAGCGAGACTCCGTTTCAATAAAGAAATTATGACAACATGGTAAAAATAACAATCGCCACTTCAAATATTCTGTGATTGTTTGGAAAAGGCAGAAGATTATGTATGATGAGGGCTGGCTCAGTGGAGCTAGTGGTCATGGGATGAGGGGTTCAAGTAAGAGACATGTTTCTTGTGTAAATTTCTTTGTTAAAGCCTGATTAATTGTTCTATTTTTATCATTCTATTTGTCATGAACATTCTCTGTGTTTCACAGAAAAAAGCAGAGTTAAGCCTAAGTGGCAGTGAACTGATTAGGACTTCGAAGCACTGTCGGGTGGTATTACAAGCAGAATCAGTTCCCTGTGCACTCCGCACAAGAACGTCCCTTGCACACTCATTAGTGAAGCAGTGAATGTTAGGAAAGGGACAGTCCTTAGAGCTTGTCTTGTCCAGCACACTAATTTCACAGATGAAGAGACAGAGGCTTACCGAGGTGGGGCAGCGTGCGTAAGATGGGTAGGGGAAGAGGAGTAATACAATCATTTAGCCATACAATTTATATTTATTTGCAGAAGAATCCAGATTTGTATTAAGCATTTTCCAGCTCTATTCTCAATTTTTTTTTTTTAGACAGAGTCTTGTACTTCCGCCAGGGCTGGAGTGCACTGGCATGATCTCAGCTCAACCTCTGCCTCCTGGGTTCAAGTGATTCTCCTCCCTCAGCCTCCCAAGTAGCTGCGATTAAAGGTGCCCACGACCACACTCAGGTAATTTTTTGTATTTTTAGTAGAGATGGGGTTTTCCCATGTGGGCCAGGCTGGTCTTGAACTCCTGACCTTGTGATACGCCCGCTTTGGCCTCCCAAAGTGCTGGGATTACAGGCGTGTATTCTCACTCAATTTAGAAGGGGATATTGTATCCATTAATTTTAGCATCACTTAATAAACACACCAAACTACTTTCAATTTAGGTCCCAGAATCATTCTTCCTTGTGATAAGATCATAGTCATTCAGCAGTTGAAGTGGGATGTTTCCATTTTGAGAAAGTCATTCATCTTCTCTCTTGTATCTTTTGACCTAAACTGTCTTGAATTTTTACCATGCCCTTCATTTACTGGTAGTTTTCTGGGATTCAAATTTGTTCTCTGTGTCTGACATATAATGTTGAAACTTAATAGTGCAAGAGAATGATCAAAATGGAAAATTTTAATGTAATATATGCATTTATAACCTTTTTGTGTATGTTTTTGGAGGGAGGCAGGTATGTGGGCCACCAGGACACCCTAAGCACCTGATGTTTCGTATTCAGATGGTTATAAAGAACTTAAGCTTTTTCTCTTCAGAAAGCAAAATGCTTTCATTAAGAGTGAGAGGAATGATAGATAATGAATCACGCTGCTCGTGCTAACCAGGAAAAGAGGAACACACCATCAACCAGTGGTTCTCAAACTTGAGCTTGTAACGACTTCAACCAGGAACTTGTTAGAAAAGTAAATTCTTAGGTTGAACCCAAAATTTACTGGATAAGAAACTCTCCATCTGTGTTTTATCCAGTTGTCCAGGCAATTCTGAGGTAGAGCTAAAGTCTGAGAGCCACGGCTGTAAACTTAGGGACTGCAACCCATTTAGAGAATTGACTGTTGACTGAGAACACGTAGAGTTTCTTCCAATCCGAGAGCAGCTATTTTACATAGGCAGGACTCTTTTGTATCAGTGGAGCTGTAAGTTGAAGGTAATATTACAGCTTTCAATGCAAACTGGCCTAATGCAAAAGCCGAGTTGTATGTGTGCTGTGATTTTATACTGTTCCTATTAAACGCTGCCTCTACTCCCTTCTCTTCCTTCTCTCTCCCTTGAAACTTTACTAGTAAAATGTAATAACTGTGTTCAGTCTTTAAGCCCATTAAAATGCAGATTCCTTAGGTAGTGCTAATACTTTTATCCTTTATCAATCTCTTACACAGTGGAGTGAGTTTTAGATTCCTTTCTGAGAAAAAGTCTTGAGGAACAGGAAGGGCACTGAGAAAATTGGACTACTTAAGAAAGACAAATGGATTCTGTTGCCTGCCTCAATATGCATTCACCCCCTTCTCTCTCCTTTGAACAGAATCCCAATTTTTGCGGGATGCAAAGCTAAACTGGTGAGGAACTGAATTTGCCAGTATCCATTATAGCTAGGAAGACTATGAGACTAAGTTACAGAAAACTGAAAGAAAACAGTATCTAGGGGGCTTCCTGGAAGTCTCTTCAAAGGGAGAAGGTCCCTTTTGTTCCCCTATTCTTTCCCATGAATTGGAGAATTGGAAGGCAGATGTAAAGGCTGGAGCTTCAGTAGCCATGTGAAGCTATGGGATAGAAGAACCCTTCTAGGATATCAGAGCAGAGAGAGAGCAACCTGAGTCATTAATGGCGCTGTGGAGTCACCATTTCACTCCTGGATATTTTGTTTTTGTTGTTGTTGTTTTAGTGATGGAGTCTTGCTCTGTTGCTCACGCTGGAGTGAAATGGCAGGATCTTGACTCACTGTAACCTCTGCCTTCCGGGTTTAAGTGATTCTCCTGCCTTACCTTCCCAAGTAGCTGAGATTACAGGCACACACCACTGCAGCTAATTTTTTTTAAGAGACGGAGTCTCACTCTGTCGCCCAGCCTTGTACAGTGACATGGTCTCGGCTCACTGCAACCTCCGCCTTCCAGATTCCAGCAGTTCTCCTGCCTCAGCCTCCCAGGTAGCTGGGACTACAGGCACCCACCACCACACCTGGATAATCTTTGCATTTTTAGTCGAGACAGAGTTTCACCGTGTTGCCCAGGCTGGTCTAGAACTCCTGAGCTCAGGCAATGAGCTCGCCTCGCCTTGGCCTCCCAAAGTGATAGGATTACAGGCGTAGCCACTGTGCCCTGCCAATTTTTGTATTTTTAGTAGAGACAGGGCTAAACCATGTTGGCCAGGCTGGTCTCAAACTCCTGACCTCAGGGGATCCACCTGCCTCCGCCTCCTAAAGAGCAGGGATTACAGGCATGAACCACCATGCCCAACCTCACTCCTGGATATTTTAAAACACTGGAGAGAAACAAACTCCTATCCTTGGGATTTGTTAATTTTTGATTCTATAAAATACATTTCCCTAACTAATACAAGAGACGTCACCAATTTGTGGGCTTGGCAGCACAGCAAGAGGAGTTTAGAAGTCTGAGAGCCAAACTCCTCGTACTTTACAGGTTAGCCAATCCCATCAGGCAGTGGGATATGACATTACCACACCCAGAAACCTAGCTCTACCCTGACAAGATTTGCATGAACTCTTAGCTCTGTAAACTCCATTCTAATTTGTCCAAATTCTATGGTCTTACTAGTTCTCTCAAAGAGTGTTGCAATGTCCCACGACAAAACAGACATCATTTTAGTTTTATTTGAAAATCAGATATTTTATATCATTTGGAATTTAGGAGTGGGATTGGAGAAGGTCTTCCATAGGGAACACGATAGCAATCAAACAGTAGTAGAGAAATGCTTCCTTGAGGCCGGGCACAATAGCTCACGCCTGTAATCCCAGTACTTTGGGAGGCCGAGGTGAGTGGATCACCTGAGGTCAGGAGTTTGAGACCAGCCAGCCCTACATGGCAAAACTCTGTCTCTATTAAAAATACAAAAGTTAGCTGGGAATGGTGGCGCATACTTGTAATTCCAGCTACTGGGGAGACCAAGACAGGAGAATTGCTTGAACCCAGAGGCAGATGTTGTAGTGAACCAAGATCAGGCCATTGCACTCCAGCCTAGGTGACAAGAGTAAAACTCCATCTCAAAAAAAGAAGAAAAAAAAAAGAAGAAAAGAAAAATGTTTTCTTGAAAAGATAAGAATGCAATACCATTTCTTACTTTTTCCAAAAACCTTCCTCTGAGGTTCTTAGATTATAAACTTCCCTTCCAGATGAAGCCTGAGAGGACAAAAATGAGTGAAACATCTCAATGAGTCTATATCTTGGATTTAAGAAAGCAAGCTTTCCTTCCACACTGTTTGACAGTGTGTCTAACAATTCCTAGCAACTAATCATAGCAACAACAATAGCAGCAACCCGTTACATGATTGCTTTCTATAGACACTAATCTAAATGCTTTACATTTATCAAAGCATATTCATAACCTATTGTGTGGATATTGTTATTACACTAAAATTTACACACACAGACATTACAAATGGAAGAACTGGAATTTGTACCCAGCAGGTGACATGGAAAGGAAGTCCATTGTGAGCAGATTTGTGTGGAAAATACTCTGTATTTCAATCACTAATCCAAATGCATGTTTATTATGAGGCCTATAGGGGATTGAGCAATGCACTGTCTAGATTCATTGTTTCGTTTGTTTCATATGAGAACTTTTAATACTCTGGTCAGCATCCTTATTTTTTTTTTATTTAATTATTATTATTCTTTTTGGAGACAGGGTTTCTCTCTTGCCACTCAGGCTGGAGTGCAATGGTACAATCTCAGCTCACTGCCACCTCCGCCTCCTGAGTTCAAGAGATTCTCCTGCCTCAGCCTCTGTCTGGAGTAGCTGGGATTGTAGGTATGCACCACCATGCCCGGCTAATTTTTTTTGTATTATTAGTAGAAACAGGGTTTCACCATGTTGGCAGGCTGGTCTTGAACTCCTGACCTCAGGTGATCCACCCACCTCGGCCTCTGAAAGTGATGGGATTACAGGTGTGAGCCATCGCGCCTGGCCTTAGCATTCTTATTGATCATTGGATGTGAATCGACAAGAGAAATGAGAAATAACTCTTGAAATTTGATTTCTTTTATGCTTGATTTGGATTTTAAAAGGTTGGACTTGGCGAAGATGAGCAGATTAGGCAGATATCACGTTGTGATGCCTCGGTCCCATCCATATTTCCCCTGTAGAGTTGCAATGTGCTCTCATTGACGGCCTTACTAGGACATGTTTCAGTGGACTGTCTATTTGCACGAGCCTGATACACCCCTGGTCTTACAATTGCAGGTATTCCTCAGGAGTCACCCATGGCTGAGTGCACTGCAGTGGGGGTGGGCTGGGGCAGTGAGGAGAGAGAGATTTAATTCCAACAATATTTATCTTTTCTTGTAGATGAAAACCCAACTAATCTCTTTCAAAGCCCAAGGCAGTGATTTAGCTTTTCCTGTTTGACTATTTATGTGATCTTTCTTTGCAATTCTTAGTCACTAATCTTCTTTTCACAATTTGGCTCCATTTCAGCTTCTTTAACAGCAAAGATCCTCAGATAACACTGATCACAGAACGGGATAAAGAATTCCTCTCCAGCTATGAAATAGAGTAACATTTATTATCATTTATCTTTTTAAATAAAGAAATATATAAAAAGAAAAATATCCATAGGTCTACCATTTAGAATACTCCTATTAACTTTTAAAAATAAATAAAATACCATTTATTTCTGAACCAGAGAGAGCCATCAAGATTATTTAATGTGGATTTTTGTGGAGGCAGAATCTTGGGTGAGAGAACGGCTCAAGGTTCTCCCAGCCCTACTAAGGTAGAAATATATGTAGGCACCAAAATGGGATATCTACATACACACACACACACACAGATGTATATATATATTTATATATACAGATATATATGTTTATATATAAAACAGCTTTATTGAGATATAATTTATGTATTATACAATTTGCTTATTTAAAGTGCACGGTCCAATGGCTCCTAGTACATTCACAGGGTTGTGCAACCACCATGACAATCAATTTTAAAACATTATCATCCCATAAAAATGAAACTTCATCACAATATTTTTAAAACACAGGAAAATCTTGGCCTGGGAAATCAGTCGAGAAGCCACACCTTGCTTGGAGCTTAGCATTCATCATGCAGGCTGCTATTGCCCCCTCACGGTAAATGACTGGATCTACAAGGAAAGATTAAACCTTTCAAGCAAGGCCTGGAGTAAAATGTACATCAACATAGCATCTTTACACATGTTTGAAAATTATAAATGAATCCAGCGAATGATTAAAAGGAGATGATCTATCACCTTACCTTCATGATTACCTGGAAGCCCATATTCAGATTACAATTCTCAGATTCCTTAGAATTCCATGCCAAACATGAAGACATGGAGTGGTGGGTCTCAGGTCCAGCTTTACTCTTCCCAAGCCTATTCTGTTGCAAGCCAGCTTTACTCTTCCCAAGCCTGTCCAGGGGCTGCTTCACTCTGCATGTAGACATCCCAGTCCGCCTGGCCAAGATCCATCTACAAACCTGCTAAGAGCTCCCTCCTCCCCACACACTCACTGGTGAGTAAATACCAATGGCAGCCTGAAACTCCTGGGCTCAAGCGATCCTCCCACCTCAGCCTCCCAAGTAGCTAGGACTACAGACACGTGCCTAGGCTAAGTTTTTATTTCTTAAGTTTTTGTAGAAACGGGTTCTTATTATGTTGTTCAAATTGGTTTTGAACTGGCCTCAAGTGATCCTCCCACCTCCGCTGTTATTTTTAAATAAAAGCCCTTATATAACATAAATTAAGTATTGCAGAGTATAATTTCAAATAGATGGTTATATTTATATTTTAATAATATGGCCCAGTGTGATGGCTCACGCCTGTAATCCCAGCCCTTTAGGAGGCTGAGGTGGGCAAATGGCTTGAGGTCAGGAGTTCGAGACCAGCCTGGACAACATGATGAAACTCCTGCCTCTACTAAATTACAAAAATTACCAGGGCATGGTAGCATGTGCCTGTAGTTCCAGATACTTGGGAGGCTGAGGTGGGAGGATTGCTTGAACCCAGGAAGCGGAGGCTGCAGTGAGCCAAGATTGCACTGCTGCACTCCAGTCTAGGCAACAGAGTGAGACTCCATCTCAAAAGTAATAATAATAAAATATGTGTACATGTGCATGATTATTACATTATCATATTATTGTCATTTATCTGGCATTGCTGTGTACTCAGTTGGTTCCTGAAAAGCCTGGTCATTCTAAGGGCAAGTCCCTTTAGACCCAAGACTCTTCACTTTGTGAAGAGAGATATGGCCTTTGAATGACCAGAGGAGGGTCCCATGGTCTACTACAAACAATTTCTGACACAGAATATAGGTAAAATCTTCGAATGATGCTGTTAGGAAGGAAGAAAGCTGCCTATGGACAATTAAAGTCAAATGTATAATAGAGTCTGGTCTGATACCTGTACAGCTATCACAGAAGCATGTGGTCCAAAAGATATGTGAGTTTACAAAGGAAATTACTTTGCAAAACAAAAGCACTTATTTTTGATGATGCTTACACTCAAGAACTCAGTTTTTTAATGTTACTGGGAAGCAGATGCTAAACTGCAAAAATTAACTAGCAATTGCATTTCAGAAAGCAATAATATCCAACTCCCTTATTAAGTTTACTGTTAAGTGAACAAAGAAAAAGAAGAGTATTTCTTCCATTAGCAAAGCAAATAGGACATCTGTGCACAAGACACAATGTGGTGGGTGAAATTCATTGCTGTGGAAGCAAAGAATGGCTGGTAGATACAGAAAGTTTTGTATTCCAGAATACAAATGATCTCACAGTTTTTAAGAATTTCTTTTCTCTTTCTCTTTTTTATTTTTTGTCTTTTTACTTCTTTTCTTTTCTTTATTTCTTTTTTTCTTTATCTTTTTTTCTCTTTCTTTCATCTTTCCCTCTCCCCTCCCTCCCTCCCTCCCTTCCTTCCTTCCTTCCTTTTTTCCTTTCTCTCTTTCTCCTTTTATTTTCCTCCTCCTTTCTCCTTTTTGATTAATTTTATTTCACTTAACCCTGTTTTGGAGACAATAAAATACAAAAACAAAGAATGAATTTCAAGCTAACAGTAAGGGAAGAAGAACTCAGTCTATGAGCCTCACTGTCTTGACTTCCTGCTCTGTAAGTTGTGATATCTTTGGGTTCCAGTTTGAAAGGTCCCATCACCTAAAGTTAACCCAGGGATCAGGACAGTACTGGGTCTGAGAGCACCACAGAGTGAGCATTGCATGTTATCAAGCTGTTATTTCTATAGTGTTTTTTTGTTTGCTTGCCTTTAAAATCACCCTAAGTTTTTACTACATTCTCCTTAGAATTACTGCAGGAATCAGTCTGGCATGGTGGCTCATCCCTGTATTCCCAGAACTTTGGGAAGCCAAGGTGGGCAGATCACTTGAGCTCAGGAGTTCAAGATTAGCCTGGCCAACGTGGTGAAACCCTATCTCTACTAAAAAGACAAAAATTAACCAGGTGTGGTAGTGCATGCCTATAATCTCAGCTACTCTGGAGGCTGAGGCATGAGAATCACTTGAACCTGGGGAACAGAGGTTGCAGTGAGCTGGGATCGTGCCACTGCACGCCGGCCTAGTCAAACAGAGCAAGACTCTGTCTCAAAAACAAACAAACAAACAAAAGGAATTGCTATAGGAATCCCAGCTCAGGCATAACATTAAAGGGAATCAGTATTCCCTTGTCCCCGGTGGTGGTGAGTAGTGGCAGCAGGCAAGGTGAAGGCGTCTTGTGCACTAGCTTTAAAAAGTTAAGGCCTGGTCACCTCTTCCCAGGTGGAGAGTCACCCTACATCCCGTACCTCAGAGCATTGGGTTTTAGTTTTTATTATGAGAGGCAACGATTTTGTTCCACAGGGATCACCCAGCTTAGAAAGCCTTTAGTTGTAAACTAAGTAAGGTTCATCTCAGTGGAGTTCCCCACCTCTCTCTCAGAGGCTTCTGTCCAATCCATTGCTGCCTCCCTTCTGGGCAGCTCTTAGGGGGCAGCTATACTCCTCACCACTTTTGACTCCCTCTCCATCATTATGAAAGGAGAACTCTTTTTCTTTGGGAGAGGCTGAAGGGAGAGTGTGTGTCAGATGCCATAGCTTACCCTATTTCAGGTTCTTCTTAAGGATCCCAGTGATGATTAATTTAATGGCAACTTGACTGGGTCATGGTACCCAGGTATTTGGTCAAACATTATTCAGGATGTTTCTGTGAGAATATTTTTCTTAAATGAGATTAACGTTTAAACTGATGGACTTTGAGTAAAGCAAGTGGCTTTCCATAATGTGGGCAGGCCTCTTCTAATCAGTTGAATGCCTGATAGAACAAAGACTGACCTCCTCTGAGCAAGAAGGAATTAGGAATTGTTTTCTATATGCTAACAGTGAACAATGTGAAAAAGAAATTTAAAAAAGTAATCCATTTACAATAGCCACACCTGAAAATAAATACTTAAGCAAAGAAGTAAAAGATCTCTATAATAAAAGTTATAAGACACTGATGAAAGAATTTAAGAGGACATCAAAAAATGGAAAAATATTTCATGGCCACGGATTGGAATAATCAATATTGTTAAGATGTCCATGTTACCCAAAGTAACCTACAGATTCAATGCAATCCCTATCAAAATAGCAATGACTCCCTTCACAGAAAAGAAGAAAGCGATCATAAAATGTATATGGAACCATAAAAGACCCAGAGTAGCCAAAGCAATGTTGAGCAAAAAGAACAACACTGGAGGAATCACATTACCTGGCTTCAAATTATACCACAAATGTTACGTTACAGAGCTTCAGTAACCAAAACAGCATGGTACTGGCATGAAAACAGACACATAGACCAATGAAACAGAATAGAGAACCCAAACACAAATCCACACACCTACCATAGAACTCATTTTTGACAAAGGTGCCAAGAACGTACACTGAGGGAAACAAACTCTTCAATAAATGGTGTTGAGAAAACGGAAAATCCATATGCAGGAAAATGAAACTAGACTCCTATCTATCGACATACACAAAATCAAATCAAAATGGATTAAATACTTAAATCTAAGCCCTCAAATGATGAAACTACTACAAGAAAACATTGGGGGGATATCTTCAGAACACTGGTCTGGGCAAAATCTTTTTGAGTAATATCCCATAACCACAGGCAACCAAAGCGAAAACAGATAAACAGAATCACATCAAGTTAAAAAGCTTTTGCACAGCAAAGAAAACAATCAACCAAGAGAAGAGACAACCCAAAGAATGGGAGAAAATATTTACAAACTACCTACTCATTGACAAAAGATGAATAACCAGAATATATAAGGAACTTAGACAACTCTATAGGAATGAAAATCTAATAATCTGATCAAAAAATGGGTACAAGATCTGAATAGAGATTTTTCAATAGAAGATATACAGATGGCAAACAAGCATATGAAAAAGTGTTCTGTAAGTTGTGAGATCCTTGGGTTCCAGTTTGAAAGGTCCCATCATTGATGATCAACGAAATGTTAATGAAAACTACAATGAAATATCATTGCACTCCAGTTAAAATGGGTTATATCCAAAAGATAGGCAACGACAAATGCTGGTATGCTGGCAAAGATGTGGAGAAAATGCAGCACTTCTACCCTCCTGATGGGAAAGTATATTAGTCCAACCATCGTGGAGAACAGATTGGAGATTCTTCAAAAATCTAAAACTAAAAATTAAGTCACCATATGATTCAGCAATCCCACTGCTGGGTATACACCCAAAAGAAAGAAAATCACCATATCCAAGAAATTTCTGCACTCCTTTGTTTGCTGCAGCACTGTTTATGAAAGCTAAGATTTGGAAGTAACCTAAGTTTCCATGAACAGATGAACGGATACTGAAAAGGTGTTACATATCTAGAATGGAGTATTATTCAGTCATAAAAAGAATGAGATCCTGTCATTTGCAACAACATGGGTGGAACTGAAGATCATTATGTTAAGTGAAATAAGCCAGGCACAGAAAGACAAACATTGCATGTTCTCACTTATTTGTGAGATCTAAAAACTAAAGCAATTGAACTCATGACACAGAGAGTAGAAGGATGGGAAGGGTGGTTGTGGGCTGAGGGCAGGTGGAGATGGTTAATGGGTACAAAAACATAGAAAGAATGAATGAAACCTACTATTTGATAGCACAACAGTGTGACTATAGTCAATAATAATTTAATTGTAAATTTTAAAATAAAGAGTATAGTTGAATTGTTTGTAACTCACAGGATAAATGCTTGAAGAGATGGACGCCTCATTCTCTATTATGAGCTATTTTCACATTTCATGCTTGTATCAAAACACTTCATGTACCTCCTAAATATATATACCTCCTAGGTACCCTATGTACCCACGAAAATTAAAAATAAAAAAATTAAGGAAAAGAATTAGGAATTCTGCTTGCAGATGGTCTTCAGACATAACCTGCAACAGCAGCTATTCCCTGGGTCTCCAGCTTGTCAGCTAATCCTGTAGCTTTTGGAATTTTTAGCCTCCATTTTCTCTCTCACTCTCTCTTTCTATACACATACATCACACACACACAAACACAAACACACACACACACACATAGTTGGACCCCAGCCCCATGTCTGTGGGTTTCATGTCTGACATTTGCAGATTTAACCATCCACAGATGAAAACATTTCAAAAAAATGAAACAATAAACAATGGTAATGTGATAATATAAATGATACAAATTGAAAAACATACCATAACTATTTACGTGGGATTATTATTAACTATTTACATGAGTATTACTAGTAATCTGGAAGTGATTTAAAGTATGCAAAAGGGTGTGTGTAGGTTACATGCAAACATCACACTTTTATATGTAAAGGACTTGAACACCCACTAATTTTGGTGTCTGCAGGGTTCCTGGAACCAATCTTTTACTGATACCAAGGGACCACACACACATACACGCACAGACACATATGTGTGTATATTGTGTTCTGTTTCTCTGGAGAACCCTGATGTAAGGCTTTAATTAAGAAATCTCAAATATTTATCAAGTCACTGAAGGAGAGATCTCCACATCAGCATAAATTTGGGGAACCTTCAGCACAAATTTGGGGAACACATGAATGGTACCTGCTCCATCCATTTGTAGGACTGACTTAGAATAATTGAAGATGCAGGATCCCTGAGATAGAAAGAAAACATGCATTTTCCTCACCTCCATTGAGCAATAAGGATGAGTATCCTGAAGAAAACCATCTTTGAAAGCAAGAGATTTAGATATCCCCTCTATTCCATTCAATCTGGGTATGGATTTATTCTACAATTATTGAGAAACCATGATGTGTTAGACTACCATTGGTTTTGATTTTATCTGGCTGAATCTAAAGTATAATCCCATGGCACCATCCCTCTTGTTCTTTTTTTTTTCTTTTCTTTTCTTTTTTTAATTTTATTTTTTATTGCATTTTAGGTTTTGGGGTACATGTGAAGAACATACAATATTGTTGCATAGGTACACACGTGGCAGTGTAATTTGTTGCCTTCCTCCCCTTCATCTATATCTGGCATTTCTCCCCATG